>LUCM01001347.1:71446-108902 GCA_008360955.1 Fasciolopsis buskii
AAAATTTTTAAATGAACGCGAAAAGACTCGTCAAAACTCGTCCTGTGATTGGCTATTCAACGTATCGACCAGAGCCCCCCAACAAAACTATATAAACGATAGAGTTCACTTGAATTCCGATTTATGATGGTGAGCCACCAATAAACGCGCGGCAGTACCCCGTATTCGTGTTCTCTTCCCCGCTAGCGGGTTGGGTTAGCTGTTCGTATTCCGCGCCGCTTTTCTGTTCTTTGTGGCTGCTCATTCAGAGGAGCAGCAGTTCCATCCCATTCATTGTGCGACTACTGGGCTTAAAGACTTCAGCCCGAACTATTGTCTCCAATCCTTAGTGTGTGTTCGTGTCCTACTAGACCGCCGGCTATGTGCTCCTGTGTTATCGTGAGACGCTAGTGCTTGCGTCTTGTGCTTTAGTGTGTGCGTAAATCAATCAAACTCGGCAACAACACACGTCTTCGTGGTTGGGTTCCGAAAGACTCGTCGACCTGCTGGCTGGAGACACTGAAGGATATGGCAGTGAACCGTGAACAGTGGCGAGCGTGCTGTCATTTTCTATCGAATCAGAATGATTGAAAACACGAGGGTTTGTACAGTTAGACTGTGTTTCGTGTGTTGGCTGCATCAGCATCTTATCTCTTCCCGCCTGTGTGGGTCCACTCCCTGTTTTCTTTGGATATTCACTCTTTTCATAGAAACGTGTAACTCTGGGGAAAGGCAGCAGTCAGTGAGGCTTGTTTTGCTGTTCACCGCCAAACGTGATGACGATGACGATGATGATACCATCGTTGGACAAGCAGCCACCATGGTAGGTGAAACCTTCCACAGTTGTCCGTTCCTCTCCGCCACTTACCACGTTCGGCACTGCTGTCATCCAGTCCTGTAAGAGTACTTTGTACGTTGAAGGTACAAAGCACATGCCGAACCGAGCAACCGATCTCGACATTCTATCCAGTGCGCATTGTGCTTGGACCGCGAATTCAAACAGGCAGAATGTCACCTGCGTAATCTAGTTCACTCGTCCTCCCTCTATTCCCCGGGTTGACTCCTATATCCCGGAGACCTCGTAAAGCGTCTTCCATCACCCCGTCGATGAAGAAGTTGAACGGGATCAGAGGAATGGGATACCTTTGTCCCATTTGTTGCCTAATTAAACTCTGCAAATGCAATATCTGTTTCTTGTTAATGCGGCCATTGCTCCTTTGTCTTCGTCTTCGACATAGTGGCTTTTACTTATCCGGACGAGTTTTTCTGATCGATTCCCGCCGTGTTCCGATTTTGATTGCTACCTGACAGCATTGCGCACGTGGAGGATAAATGAACGGGAATGATGGAAGATCAACCCTCAAGGTCGCAAGTTGAACAACTATTCAAATGGCTTCAAATGCATAAACGCCAAACTGAGCCACTAAATCCATACCCCTTGTTTCCAGCCATCGAATAAGAGGGATCTCATGAAACCTGTTCCGGCAGGTTGACTGGGCCAACACAAGTCAGTCCATAGATAGACTCGATCAATTTTCTAACCATTATCAGCGTCGTACAACAGCTTGCGACGAAGCAGTCGTTCTGCAGGAATACGCAACTCATGTCATTGCCTCATTGTCTTATTTTTTTCCTTACAACTAACGAGCTGGCGCGACTGTTAAGGACTCCAGTATCAGTGATGGACAGCGAATTGAGGATGGCAGGAAAAACGTGATGCCGAGTTTACCGCCCGCTCAATTTGATCCTAACATCGCTGATTGTTGGAGTTCTCATTTCGTCTGGTAGTTTTTGCTCGTAACGAGTGTGAACATCAGGATCAGACAGTTGATCCACAGCTTGCGGTACATAAACTGCTAGTTACCGGGATCCATTTTGAAAGAGTGACCTCAGTTTCTCAGTCAGGATTATTCCTGCTCCACATTGACCCCAAGCCGGAGATGTTTCTTTCGTCTCTTGTTGTATGTAGGTGTAACCTTGTGAAAATATCGGGTACGGTAATTGAATTATACTACTCGAGTTCTTGGTTAGCGTTTCACTGACACAATAAACATTGACAGTCAATGTGTGGATTGTGAGTGGTTATTACACTTATCGACTGGCCTGTATGAGAGCATCCACATTGAATAAGCTGAAATCCCGAGGCTTACGAGACTTGAGAAAATGAGTTAAGAGACTGTGAATCGTTTGCTGTACTATCTGACAACGCACTGTTGCTAACTGGTTTCGAGCGTGTTATCAGTGAGAGCGTTATGAGTAGGTAAAGCTGGCAGAGAAAGACGGTTAGGAACAGAAGAGACCAAATGAGAGAGGAAACTGGGCGCATAATCACGCTTATGACTACCCATGCGGCCCGATGCAATATACAGGACGGTCGTGGTCAAGTGGGCTTTTCGTCTGTCGTATTTATAAGAGCAGGAGTTTGAACCTCAGACCACTCGCCCTGTTGGACGATAGGTGGTCGTTTGCTATCCGGTTCGCTGATACGTCGAATCTGACGCACTCTTAAGTGGTTGTGGCTCTTTGAGTTTGAAGGTTTTAGTTTTCGGTTACGCCTCTCCCGTGTATTTCATGCGGCAGCCGTATAGTGTGCACCTTCCATAGCACTCGTTTCAGAAACAAAAGTATATATTCCGGATCCGATGCTCTGCTACGACACCTAATCCACTTGTCAGTGCCATTTCGTTTTCTTGTGTGACGATCTCTTTTGTCCAGATTTTGGTAATCCAGTTGAGTTAAGCTGTCGACCCTCGTCGACAGTGAATCATTTACGAAAATCGCCAGTGGTGAACGAAATGCGGATTGGTTACTCAGCTCCTAAGAATTTTGCCGAGCGATGTTTTTCGTCCTGTTGCTGGCCATAAACTCATCACCTATGTACCAACGGTCCTCGACTTAACCTTCGGATTTTCATGAGTTATCATTTTTGTGACATGGAGCACGTATGGGTATAACGAAAGGAGCATGGCCCATTGCCCCCGGCCCGCTGCTTGGGCGGGAGAGGGAAACCGACAACCTTGATCTCGCATGGGATCACAAGATCTAAATAAATCAGATGTAGTGACGAGCCGGACGATATTGAAGCGTTATGTGCTACGAAATCGACCATCGGATCCGGAATTCTAAGTTATAGGTTCGATCCACTTGATACACCCCCATTTATATCTTTGAATGTTGTTTTGTAAATGCTTTTCAAAATGGTTCATTTAACCGGGTTAGTTTGCTTCCGTTAAGATGTGATATAATGCTTGTAACAGTGTTGCTTATGCATCGGTAGCGCTTTGCTAAGTTTTCCAGCTTACTTTTGTTGCTCTTCAGGTATTATCGCGCTCCCGAGCTTCTCTTCGGTGCTCAGCTTTACACATGTGCAATCGATACGTGGAGTGCTGGATGCGTTCTTGCGGAGATGTTGCGACAACACTGTCTCTTTATGGGAGGTGATTCTGTTGACCAACTTGTGAAAGTAATTAGAGTTTTGGGAACACCCACAACCCAAGATATAGAAAGTATGAATCCCATGTACGGTTCCTACAACTTCCCCGAAGTCCAGTCCTGTCCCGTGAAACTGTTCTTCCCACAACACACTCCTCCTGATTTGCTAGCGCTGATGAGCAAAATGCTAGTCTACAATCCTACCCTGCGTATTTCCCCATCAGATGCTCTTGGAGAGCCTTGTTTTGATGAGCTTCGTGAGCTGGGCTCTAACGGGATGCTTCCCAACCGTGTTCGAATGCCTCCCCATTTATTTGATCCTGATCCACCTCCGTCAACAACTGCAAAGGCATCCGCCCCACCAACTCACGAGCTTAATGCAAATCCGGGTGGTCATTGTTGGCCGATACAAGATGCGCGCCATTGGCATGGATCCGGAAGCAAAAAATCCAATGATCTAAGCGGACCAGATAAGAAAGGCAACAAGCAACCAGGAAATAACCGTGAGACGACTGGAGATTGGCACAGGAAAGGTAAGCACGTTAGTTTGTATGGCCATGCACGTTCCCACATTTTTTGCCTCATGCTCGTTTTAACTTCTGTCTTCGTCGATCCACTGTGTATTATGTAGTCATTCCTAACTCAAGCTGAGTTTTACTGTTTTTCATGGGCCAGCCTTTTTTAATGTGCTCTGCCGTTGTTCTAGCTCCATCTCGATTTTTTACGTTTCTTTCATTTCAGGCCGTCCATCTGGATCCCAGAATTCCGAAAAGCTGGGCGGATCAGGTTCCAGTAGCCACTTAGTCTTCAATAATCAGGCGAACCCTGATGCTTGCTCCTTGAAACCGACGGGCACCAGCGGCGGGAACAGTGTTAAAGGAGGCAGCGCTAGCCGCGGCAACAATACTGGACCGAACTATCTGAAAAAGGCCGACGACGTTGGTAGTTCAGAGAATACGTCTGCAGCAACCGATGGGACAAACCTAAGCAACGGGAGCTCTGAGGTTCGAATACCTGATAGTGTAGGCAACACCGATTCTCCCAACAGAGTTTCAGATACTACGCATCCAGACGTTCCCAATGACTCAGTTTCACGTGTAACTTAGTTTATGATTTGGTCAAACTGATAATAATATCGTTATGGTCTGCTCGTCGTGTGCACAACTCAATTGTTTGGGCTTTAAGAAGTCTCTTACAGTGCCCATAGGACGCGACTTTTTTGCGCTGTTTAAGCTCGCCCAATGTGATCGATTGGATGTTCGCTTATCTCGATGCCCGATTCCACCAACCGATTGACGTTCACGGTGCTGTCAATGTTTTCATCGGGATAACATCCTCCTGTTTGACAATCGTTTTCCACTCTGCACAATCCGGACACTTGAGCACAGTGTATTTTCGGTTTGGTTGCAAGATCAAGTCAGTTCAACGTGTCTATCTTTGACACGTTTTCTTTTATTAGGTCATATCCTATTGTACATACCTATAGTCGTTCACTCCTTGGTTAGTTGCGCTCACTTCGACCAAACTGCCGCCAGTTCACTATTCTATTCATTCTTCCACTGTCCAGCATACTCCATATCCCCTTTGTTCATTGAAAGTGATTGTGCTCGCTATAAACTTCACTTGTTCCTCATATTCAGGTAATAACGTGACCTTGTCTAAAAGTCGTTTTTTCTGTTTTTAGGCTCCATGAAAGAGAGACGCGGCGGTTGATGGCCTTTCCAGTTTAGAATTCTATTAATAGTCTCATCACTGTTTTCATTTAGCACCAAAGAGCTTGATTCAGTTTGTAGTACCCTACTCTTCGGTACCGGCTTTCGTACCGATCTGTTTTCTCGTTTTCACTCGATGAGACGGCTGTGCAGTTGAAAGTCGCTTTTGTGGTGTCTGTCAGAACTAATAGGCACTGTTTGTGGCACTGCTGTTGATCAAGCAACATGCTGACGCTTTTCATCCTAAACTTTGTGCTTCTGTATTTTACGATCCTCAGTTAGTTAGCATTCATCTTGTGCCGAATAGAAAAATAGCCTGAATTGATCTCACTTTCCTTGTAAGCAGTCTTCAAGCAAATCTTCGGCGATCTGTTCCCAGTCCTGAAAGTACCAGTCTCATTTTCCCGTTTTTTCTCCATGGATTTCCTTCGGGTTCTCAATTTGGATTCAACTTTGGGCGCCTTCTAAAGTTGTCTCTGTGCAGCGGTTTAGTTCGGCCCCAGCCTATTCTGTTTATTGCTGGCTTTGTTCAATTGCTGATATTTCCAGCAGTCACAAAGAGGATGAAGATTATACGGCGTAGTACTTTCCCATTTTCATCTATGCTTCCGTTAATCCCTACAGTAGCGTTGCACGTTGTCTGAACTGTTTGATCCTGGTGTAATTTTCGCTTTTGTTGATTTATAGCACATTTTCAAACTTCGCACACCACGAACAATCCACCTCACTTTTGAAACTCAGGCAACCCGCTGGCTCCTTCATTCTGATCATTTGATGTGCCATGTGGACAGGTCTCGAGCCGGTTCATTGTACTGTTCTGCTTCACGGTCTTTGGTTATTCGTCCTCGTTTCCACTGTACGCTGCGCCTGCATTGAACCCTATCATTTCCCGTCGTAAACCACATCAAAATGTTAGCGTATATATTTATTTGTGCGCGGTATATTTTGTCACTGGGCGTGCTCATCTCACTTACGTGCCCATCCTGATCGTCAGTTCTCATCGCCGCATTACTTTTCCACGACAGCGATTCGACGTGTTTTTCTAAAAAAGTTAGTCGCACGAGCTCCTTGTTCTGAATAAGTTACTCATCTGTGCGGGTGTGGTATATAATTCGTATATGGTTCATACCCTGTCACATCACTCAGTGACCACGGTCCCCAGTGCGCTCCTGTTAACGTGCGATGGCCATAGTTACCGCTCAGCATCGGAGTCAATTGAGGATAAGGTTAATGATAAAGTCGATTGATCCCTACGTGTTATAAGTTCGTTTTCACCACTCTTGGCACATCCTATTATCGTAGCTGTGATGTTGCTGTATTCAAATGTCTCTTTTAAGGGGCTCAAATTATTTTTTTCTTAGTCGCCCGAGACTGTTTTTTGAGACGAGTGCGGTCTGGTGAGAACCGACCTCTTATCCCGTCCGCGAAATGCGCTCCAAGGAGTTCTTTCCATCCAGACCAATCCTTCTGATCAGTCGAGGAGTTGAATTTTAGTTTTAGCTCCTGCTGTTGCTTCACTCGGTTGCGTTTTGTACAGGGTCATGCGACTTACACGAGAGAAGTCATTTTGACCCGCCCACTTCCGAAATTTCGCCCGTGCTGCCGAGCGTAAATCATTGGGAAACTGTTAGGAAATACTAAACTTTTTTTGCGCGGATCATATTGATTGTCTGCTCCTTCAGAGATGTATTTTACCGGTTACATTGTACTTGTAATCCGTCTGTATACAGTGGGACTTCAGTGGGTGTACCAGCCAGCCTAGTAGTCATTTTCCATGTATTTCAAATTCTACAGATGTAAATAACTCAACATTTGAAGTAGTTTAGAATTCAGAGTCTGTCAAACTGTACTTGGCAAGAAGTAATCTTTGTGAATTCTCCTGGTACACGGTGACTGTTTCACGATAGACTTCTGACGAAGGTAGTCAAATGTTACGTTAATTGGAAATTCTGCTTGGGTTGTTAAAATACACGACCGAAAACCTATGATCTAATCCGCCTTACCCGTTGTGCATATCGTCTTTTATGAGACTCCGGTTTTGCAGACAGCTCTTCACGAATAACGAAGTGTTTTGGGCAGACTGTTTTTTAATTCTCAAATGGGTGACCAAATTTCTTCTAATTTCATTTGAGTATCCATACAGAAATTCAGAGTTTCACGTATCCGGACTGTCTGGGCTGTCTTTCCTAACGGAATTGAAGACCGTGTTGAGTCTGCACCCGAATGTCGTGAACTGTTTAGAAGTCTAAATTACTTTAATCGAGGACTTTACCTGTAGTAATTATAAGGTCTTATTCGTGTAGCGATTTGCGTAGAGCAATATTCCGAATTTGAGCAAGAATGAGGGTTTAAATTTTGAATGATGCTTCACTCATACTTGGCAATTGGTGCGATCGTCATGTTGCATTATGGACTTAAGTTAATATACTCTTATTACTATCTAACAGAACGTCTGTCATTTTTTTTACTAACTGGGGGGGGTGTGTGAAACAAGAGAAACCAGCGGAGGTCAGTACCGATGGGAGTTGCCGATAAGAGAGAGAATTAAGCCCAATTTAAAAGTTATGGGCGGATGCGAACAGCGTGCAGGTTGAGGTTGATTTAGGAAATGGGCGAGGGTCCATTTTTCACACAATGACCGTGAAAACAACACGTGAGATTGAGGAGTGCACGACTGGTCATAACCGCTTTTTGTCGAACTGGGTGTTACTTAGGCTGTTCTCTCAATGCCCTTAGAAGAAATTTTCAGGTGGGTAGAGAATTTTAAGAGAATCGCTGAAGAATAATGGAATACGAAGGAGCAACTGGATTGATAAATGAGAAAGCAGCAATCGTTTGGTTGATTCGAGGCTGAGTTCGTTTGCGGATTCGAAAGATAGTCGAGGTAGCTTTTAGCAGGATCCAGAATTTCACATGGCTGCTTCAAATTTGCGCTTATTACAACGGAGATTTTAGAAAATTATACAAGTATCAGGTAGGCGAAGGAAAGTGGAAACAAATTAATTATGGGCGGGCGCAGGTATTCAAATTTGTTGGCATGCAGTGAAATATCCCGAACATTTGGTCTGTTCGAAGGTTTGATTGGTAAAATCGGAAAACGTGGTTTTAACGAATGGTGCAATGGAAAGGTCGCCAGTAAAAACGCTAGGAGACTAGGATTTGTTACGAAAACTTGTCCTCAACTTTGCTGAATCACGTTGGAAATTAATTTCCTGACTCCCGTGGCAGAGAGTTAGTGCCGTCATAGGGCCAACCTTATCAAACTGGAAGAACTGAATGGTAAAATGATAACCAGACAGCCCTTCGGGCTTTCAGCAGTGAATTCCTAAGTAAACGGCGGATTCAAGCGCAGAAAAATACGTAGGGTGGGAAGTTCGCTTGCGTTTTGCCCATCCAAAAATCGACGCCGCGAGTCGGCGACCTTGCTCAGAGATGCCTTTACCACCAAACCGGTTCATGGCGTCGGTTTTCGGATTCGACAAACATGTTTGGACCTTCCATTCTATGTAAGGTTTGGTTGTCCATGCCGCCTCGGTTAATTAAGCTAATTTGTTTGTAGCTCGACTGCTAGTTTGTCAACTGATGACCCACTCACTGACGTGCGGTGAAATCGTGGATGATATATCAGTAAGTAAGTCTGTGACGTTCGATATACCAGCGCACATTCTTAATCTGCATAATGGCAATTGTGGTTGTCGTGGGGCTTTGCTGATTACCATTTGGATGTATAAGGTCAATTTGTACCGAATCCCCCGTCGCATATCGGGAGGACCTCTTAATCAGTGAGATTCAGATGGAGTATCCTTTTTTCCGTTGTTTGTCAGCAAGTCCGAGTTTCGCTGCGATACTTGGATGATTGAATAGGCGGCCGCATCCGGATCGACGTTAGAACAAGCTGGAATCCGATCTAGTCTAGGTCTACTTGCGGTTGACTTTCTGAGCCACGTTATCCGAAAACGTTTAGTTACTATCGTGTTGTCTTATTGTCGCATTCGTGGTATTTGTGATGTACATCACAGGTAAACACTGTTCTCAGTAACTCATTGAGCTCAGCTAGGAGTGGTATCGTTTTCTTCAGTTTTCGTTGTTCTATTTGATTATCTGATCTTCATTTGGGACTGGAGACCCATTTGCATTTGGAGCCGAATCGACGGTTTTCCACTAATAAAGATGTGCTTACCATTACGTGTTTCGCAGTCACTTACAAGTGGAAATTTTAGCCAAGGAATCAGTCCCCACCCTGTGTGACATTTAACTCCTCGCACCGTCTGGAGACCGCAACATCCACGGAGTTTTCATTACCTCGGACATAGGATAACGAATAGGCTGACGATGCGTGCAATTTATTTAGTAAGGAACTGCTAGAACCTGAATATTCTCACTGCCTCGGAAACCTGTGCAATAGACGCTTAAGAACCAAGATTCTCCTGATTCTGGTAGCGATTTATCCAATTCGCTCATAGTTGCGCCGAAGTTGTCTGTTGGCCTTCATCATCATCATCGTTCAGCGTTAAACAGCAAGGCAAGCCTCACTGACTACTGCCTTTCCCCAGAGTTACACGTTTCTATGAAAAGAGCGAATATCCAAATAAAACAGGGAGTGGACCCACACAGGCGGGAAAAGATAAGATGCTGATGCAGCCAACACACGAAACACAGTCTAACTGTACAAACCCTCGTGTTTTCAATCATTCTGATTCGATAGAAAATGACAGCACGCTCGCCACTGTTCACGGTTCACTGCCATATCCTTCAGTGTCTCCAGCCAGCAGGTCGACGAGTCTTTCGGAACCCAACCACGAAGGCGTGAGACACCTACTTTATCTAGCTTCGTTGTACGCTTTCTTATCCCACGTTGCCACGTCATCTGTTGACCTCCACATGGCTTCTTCCATTCCTTAGGAGGAACACAAAATAGGGCACGATATGGTAGACGAGTGTTCGCCATACGCAACACGTGACCCAACCAGCGTAGTCTACTGAGTTTCATCAACTGAAACGAGCTATTTTCACAAGTGGCACCCAATAATAGATTCCTAATCAATATTACTCACCCGGTCGATTATTTTTAGGCGTGTAACTCATGGATCCAATGCTTTCAGTTTTTCGGCTGGTCTTTTTGTGCGTTTTTTCAATGAGTGTGTAAAATAGCCAGTGATCAAGTGAACTTCGCGATGGGATGCATCGAAAACAAATGAAAAAATCGTGGAGGATTTATCCTGCGTTGATTGTATCGTTAGTCTCCCCACCCCTCTATTTCACTTTCAGTTATCGGGCTTTGCACCGGTTAAGATGATGTCATCGGTGCGATGTTTAAGGCGAGGGGATGAAAGATAGACTGTGCCTCAGCCAGCGGATCGTGACCTAGCCTCTAGGATGAGACTTATCCTTTTCCACATGATCCGACGTCATGGAAGAAAGCTAACATCTTGGTTATCGGAATCGGTGCGTCAACTTAACCCACTAGCTAGAGTTTATGTATCGCGGTAGTAGCGTTCCTGCTTTGCATTCCACTGGGAACAGCGAGAGACACTGACTGGGGGATGAGTATCCAGCTTAACTCCTTAATCGCGAAACGTCTTATTTGATTTCCCTGTAGCACGGAAAAGGAAATTAAGGAGGATGTCAGTCTTAAAGCGAAATAGGCTGTTTTAGGTCATAACTAAAGCAAGTTACCGAATGAGGATAGAAAACAGGACGGTAATTTAGGTAGTATTCAATCGAACCACTGACAGAACCTCTACGGATCCACTCAATTTCGTTTAGGTAGGTGAGGTTTAACTGTGTGTGTGTGTGTGTGTGTGTATGTGTGTGTGTGTATATTTATCCGAACGGTTTCCCGAAAAGGTGAACTGGCCGTCCGAGAAGGCCCGTGGTCGACATTTTCGTGTTCGTTCCGGTTTTGAACATTCCATATGTGCGTGTCTGTTTGGCATCGAGCGTGCAGGAGCGCACCGGATCGTTCAAGTGATCGGGATAGCTTTAGAAGCAGTTCACACTATCTATGACTACGGGCTATCTGGTCTGCCGTGAATGACCTTAAACGCGATGATTAGTGGTCGATAGACAACTGGTAGATAACCACAAACCCTGAATTAAGAAGGGCAAAAACCGGTTGCAAAATGGTGTGTGCATGTGTTTGTATGTGCATTTCACCAGAAATGGCTGAGCGAAGACGTCTTTGTTTGTGAGCTCATGCACTTTCGAGTGGAATCGGTTCACCTGGCAGGTGTTGAATTTCACGTTGGTAGGATTTCGTGAGTAAGTTACTAACTTGCATCCTGGACTGTTGTTTTCCTGGAAAATTTGAACCGAAAACTGGAGATGCTCCTCATTGTTGTGCGAAATTCAAACGCATTACATTACGAAGGGTTTCCGTACTGTCATCAACTTGGTAATGTCTCCAATATATGTTGCTAATTCCTCTTACTTCCCTCTGCTCACTCGGCAATTATGAACAGAATAGAGGTAATTTTACTGCGTATCTGCTTCAGTTTGCCATCATGATAAGTTGGTTCGTTTTTGATGTTCAAACTCGGGAAACACTGGAAGTGAACAAACGTTTGGCAAGGTTCTTTTCAAGTCAAAATTGTTGCGAGGCTCTTGCATTCGAAACCCATTATTATTCGTTTTTATATAAACTGAAGTAATCCCTCGAAGCGGATAGTTTTGTTGTCACAAAATAAAACACTCGTGCATGAATAGAAACACACTTGCCATTGTTTTTCTCAGATTTCAGCTAATTATTCTACGAGTTTACCAAAGACCCATGTTCTCCTCAATCCATTTCCAGCTTTTATTTAATGTTCATATCGTGTGCAGATTACTTCTTATCTGATCTTAATTGTCGGCCGATTCCTGTGATGTTAGCAGATAATGATGTCTAACAATAGAGTACCTGAAAGTCTTCCAAATCACGAGTGGAAAAATATGGCATTGCGAAATTTCTTTTTATGCTTTTTTGGTATCAGAATTTTAACTCGTGGTTGCTGGATAGACGGCTATACGATGCAAAGAAAACATTTTGTGCTGGTCGTTTTATTATCAGTTCAACTTCATTTGAACATGTCCTGCCCTCCTTTATCGACGGTATGATTATTGCCAGTATCGTTTCAACTATTATCACTAATGTAGTTCTATTTTTCCACAGTAATACAATACTACTGGTTGGTTCCCCTGCCAAACGAAAATTAGAACGGTGAATAAAGTTTATGTCTGCACTCATTGCATTCGTTTAAATCCTGCTTCTGAAACAAAAATAAACTGATCAAGTTGAGCAAGCGGTGATCCTGACCCCATGGTGGTTAAAGCTCTCTGAGCAGATCGGAAGGTCTCCATGGTCCCGATCGCCAAACATTGTTTTACCTGCAGACGTTTACTTGGTAAATGTTGCATAGGCTTGTAGAACTCGCGCGTCTGCGAGCGCTCCAACAAGCGCGAACGAATAAGCGGCAAATTGAGAAAGCTAATGCCATACGCTGATTCGACCTAATTCACATAACGCGCAGGCAAAAGCCGATGAACGAACGCATATGGTCGACCGACGGGTCTATATATATATATATATATATATATATTAGAGTTGAGAAGGCGTACACCGAGTTAATGCGTTTGTCGCGACGTTTCGATCCAATATATATGACACCAGTCAGTATAAGAGAAACCACCGGTGAGACAGGACGAAACTCCATAGGATTCATATACTAAACAGCGCTCTTTTTTACTTTGCTGGGGAAAATCCAAGTTGTTTAATCATATCAGGCCTTAGACGGAAAATGGGCTGTCATATAGCCACTCAGAAGTATAAATCCCACAAGCTGACCGCACGGGCTGGTATGATTGAAAGACGACGAGATTTCTGACTAATGCATTCTCATTTTAATCTGAAAGTACATTATGTGGATAGGGATCGAAATCCAGAATTTTCGCTTCTCAAATGATGTTCAATCTTAGACATCGAAATGAAACGATCGAACAATATCAACGCATATAGATATCTAGTATTTTATTACTACTATTTCAATTATATCAGGCTCGATTATGCCTGGAGTGGTATATTCGTTGGTGGGTTGGGGGATTCTATGGAACTTCTGCGACCTACGACAGGCATCTGAAATCTTCACTGTGGGAAGTGATACCTTGCTCTTGCTGATCAACTTTTTGATTTGAGGGATTTCGAGAGTTAGCAGATGTTTAGCCTCAGGATAAATATTCAAACGGACGGTGCAATGGGTCCACCGATAACTGTATTACTCAGTATCAGTACTGTTTGTCTCAAAGCAGCCGGCAGTTGTGCTCACTTCAGGTTTCTATCCTCAGGAGTGTGACAGATGGGCGTATATCGTAAACTGCTGGGACTGAGTAAGCAGTTAGTAGTCAGGTAGGTCGCTGGGGCCTACTGGATATTCGCTGCTCACGATTGTTAACTGATAAACGTAACAACCGATTTTCGTAAATGTGTTCAGACCAAATATTGTACAGTAAAGCACTCGAAAGAAAATATTAATTGCTCTCTGATACAGTGAACCGTCAGAAACCGCGCGGCTGGCTCTTCAGCGAAGCGATCCTTGACATAAGCTACAAAATACGAACACTATTGTGTTGAAGTAAGTATTGACAAAGCATGGTAAATAAGTGCGAAGTTGCGAATTACTTCATCCGTTGTATCATGGCCCTCTTTTGTAACTCAGCCTGATACTTTACGAGTACTATTGGGATCTGCATGTGATTTGCATAAATTGCATTTTGGAAGCTTGAGTCTGCTCCATTTATTTGCCTGTTTTGTGATGACTGCTGTCGTCATCCTGACGAAAATCAAATTGGTCTTAGCTCACTTGGAAAAATTTATCACGTCGCTAAAGAAATTGAATTTTGTCCCAGCCCATTTCCGAAGATTCGTCATATTAACCGCGAAACAGTTTCGCACGGATTTAATCACATATTGGGCCGATTAAAATGATCGACGAGACGTATTGAAATACTGGGTCCATCTATCTTTATATGTACAACGTGGATCACTTGGAAAGTAGTCAAATTAAGTTGATACGAGATTCCCCACAGAATGGGAGTTTCGGTTGGGAAATGTTTATGTTCAAGTTAGTTCCGATCAGAATAGCAGTTTTGTCATAAAGCGGTTGAACAAATCAACTCTCTGTCTATGGTGATTCCTTTCATATAATGTGGACTAAACAATCGCAGTTTATATCCTAAAGAATATATTTTCAAACGTCCGAGTACAAAGGAATCCAGTGCAGTCGTTCTAAAGCCTAATCTGTTAAAATTTTTTGCGAATCTGTATTACCACGGAGTTCAATTTCATGATTTCCAGTTTCTTAGTTGTTGGGTTCTAAGATGCGACATATATTCCCCTGCGTTTGAATTCGTGTAATGAAGACTTTACATAGCATCGCGAGCAGTCAGGTCTTAGTTCATCTGGAACAGCATCGATTGTCACTGCAGTGGTATGGTTATCACCATCGATTTGGTGAATCGCACTTTCTCGCATGTGCACCCGCAGCTGAACGCGCATTGAGCATCTACTTGACTTGACTTGTTTCCCATGCGTCCACAAATTGTGACCATCAGTTGGGGCTACCTGTTCGGTGCACACATTGACGAACTTGGTCATTAGGATTCATTTTATGATATCCACTCCTGCCTTCTTATTTTTCGCCGTTTTCCTATTATGGTATACGAATGTCATCGTTCATTGCAGAACCTAATGAGCAATATGATTATGTTCAGGCCTTGTCATTTGCATTTTGTAAGCTGAATAATGTGCGGTTCCATTACCACAGTGTCTTGGTTCTTCACTTTTGTAGTTCAGACAGAAGGCGGAGGATTTCACAGCCCACAAGCACTGATTCTCATCCGTGGATTGTGAAATCGCCAATATATATATATATATATATATATATATATATAATAAATGACCAGGAGCAGTGGCGGATAGAAAAGTGTAGGGAAATGTAAAAGGCTGCAGCTATCGGAAATAGTCGCAATCTTTGTCAACTGCTTATGAATGCTGGTCCGCCAAGGCCGAGCTTAAGCAAGATGATTAAGGAATCCGACAGTGAACTGATTCACTCTCAGGAACACCGGCTGGCGCGTTGGGCAGAACACTTCAGAGAGCAGTTTAATTGGGCCAAAGTCACAATGGGCCTTCCAGTTATGCCTGCAAGTGGACACCAGCCCCTCCATCGGAAATGGAGGTGATGAGGGAGCTAAGTTTTCCTAATAGATATAAAGCAGGTAGACCAGATGGACCATCACCATCCTTCTTGAAGGATGGTGGCGAAGAGTTACCATCGAAGATAACAAAACTCTTGAAATCAGTCTGGGCAAGGGAAAAGATTCCTAAGGACTGGTGTTAGTTGGTGACTGTACCGATTTACAAGAAAGATGATAAAGTCTCACGTGGATTAGTTTAGTAGGCATCGAATTCAAACTCTTTGCAAGCCTTATCTCCCACTGAGGATGTAGTACTTGCCAAAGGTGTATGTGTGAAAAGCAAGTCGGTTTCCGTCCCGGTCGTGGTTGTGCTGATCAACTTTTTACTTTGCGAAAGATATTAGGATATGGCACATAGTCCGCAAATCCACGATTTTTTTCTTTGTTGATTTGAAAGCGGTATTCTGCTCAGCCCATCGTGCTCTTTTTTGTGGCTGCTTCTCATTGGATGATGTGCCAGATACATTCAATTACCTCATCCAATCTTTATTTGCGAACAGCCGGAGCCGAGTTCGCGTTCATAGCGGTGTTTCACCCAAATTCATCTCGAGAATTGGTGTTCGTCAGGGTTTCCCCCTTTCAGCTTTCCCTTTTCACTCTATCGTTGAGATTGTTATGGAGATAGCACTGTCTTCATGTGAAAATAGTTGAATTGGTATTTGCTCAGAAAAGAAGCTGTCTTATTTGGAATATGTGAACGAAGTTGTGCCACTGAGTGGAGGTTCAAGCAAGCTGTAGGGTTTTTCTCCTTCGTGTGGGATTTTTGTTGTTTTTCATCTTCCAAGTGTGAAGTGCTGTTGGAGGACTAGATTGGCTCGAAGCCGAACCTTGTTTGTTCATGAGATCATTTGGGTCACGTGGAAACATTCAGTTACTTGGATAGTTGTATCTCACTAAGTGGTCGTATATCAGACGAAATGTCCTCACACATACGGAAGGCCCGATAGGCATTTGTTAATTTGAGACATCTTTCGCGCCGGCGTCATATCCGGTTGTCGATCAAAGGCCGAGTATACACGGCAACAGTGAAATCGATATTGCTTTGGTGTTCATTAGCATGACCACTGAGAGCAGATATGTGGAGACTTTTGGTGCCTGAACATCGTTGCCTTCGTCGTCTTGGTAGGATATGGTGGGAGGTTAGGCGTAAGGTGCTTGGTCCTAGAGTTCAGTGTTTAGAACAGTTTGAGGTGTTTGGGACATGTTTTGCGCATTCCCACGGAAGGACTGCCTCTTTGTATGCTGTTCTTCGGGAAAGGTAATGGTCCGTGGTAGCCAGTCGATAACATGGGTGAAAAGTGTGGAATCTTTAAACGGTGGACTGGCTCGCGCAGGTGCAGTTAGACTAGCAGGTTTGGGTCCTCGAGATCCTCCAAAGCGATGATTGGCGACAGTACCTGATGTGACTCACTGTCGGAATCTGTGGTGTTATTGTACACGAAACCGTTTTTCTTCTGTAGTTCTTCAACTCACCATTTTGCAATCAATCTTTCATTATTACCCTCTCTTTTTCCATTTGGGCAGACAGTGCTGTGAGGCAGCAATCTCAACTGAATCATGTTAGTGCAAGGTTACTGATTGTACACACTGAACTTAAATATAGATACAAAATATGAAAGTTAAGTAAAAACGGCACTTGTCAGCCTTCTGATATCAACAGGGAAATCGCATCAAATGCTGTCCTCCGAATATTGTCAGCTTCATGTTATTCAGAGTCCCTAGGAAGAAGAATTTGGCAGGTGATTAAACTGGGAAATCTCCCGGTTACTGGTAAGCTGGGAAAGTCCTTTGATGGTTGTCAAAGTTTTCTGGCGAATAGACGTTCAATTTGCTTCAACAAATCAATAAGATAATAGCAGTGGTAAAATGCAGTTGCATTTCGTCCTAAGTCATCATCATCAATATCGTCGGGCGTTAGACAGCAAGGCAAGCCTCACTGACCACTGCCTTTTACACACACTTAAACGTTTTTATAAAAAAAGTGAATAAGTTTTCCAAATAGTTCATTGAAATTACCTGCTACCAATAAAATGTCAGAACGTTTGCTCTTCCGAACAAGAGTGACGAGGTCATCGTAAGACTCGTCTTTCTCCATGTCAGTGCGTATGCCGAGATGGCAAATAAACTACATTTAACACTACTACCCTTACGTAGGCCGAATGATCCATGCAGTCTCATGGCACACAAGCGACTGTTGACTGGGATCCAGTCTAAAAGGGCTGCTTCAGCCTACTCACTCAAGACTATTCCTACACCACGCTGACCCACAGCTTGAACTGCTTCCAGATTAATGGAAAATTTTGGTTTGGCCAAATCTCTGCTTTAGATAATGTGGTTAGGTGCAGTTACATCCATATTCTTTCACCGTTCGATAGACGGAACTCTGCTTTTCGCATGTAGTTTGACAGGTGTTATGTAACAGTGCAATTTATTTGATTCTGTTATACTATCCGCCTGAACGGTCTCGTGGACGAACTGATGTACCAGAGATGCTACCGCAACGTTCGTTCGGACTGAGTTGTGGCTACCGCATTTTTGCACTTGGATTAACAACGGTTCTTTGTCCTGTTTAGCACCCCCATCGCTTCCGTGATAATCACTTCCTGTTGGATGATGATGGAATGCGACGAACAGATTGCGAACACTTGACAGCGAGTTCACGAAAGTAATGCGCGGTCATTATCCCAACATAGTTGTGAGCAATCTGACTTGAAACAGCTTAGCAGTTTTGGATAGTTGAGTTGAAGTATGGAAATCTCGTACTACTATCCTGATGCACAGTAGTACCGGGAGTAAGCAGTTTTCCTTGGTTAAAACGTTTGATGAATGTCGAGTAGGAGGGGTAGTTGGCCTTAGAACGAATTCGATGCACGACTGGTAAAAAGTGATTGTCAAAAGTGGGAGTCGCGCTCACATATCTAACTGCTCAAGTTTCATACTTCATGGACACTTGCAGGAAAATCATTGTTTTTAGTTCCTTAATCATTCATTTTTCCGGCATCTCTGATTTTTTTTCGAGGATTTGAAAGGTACACAGGTGAGACAATTGCCCGGTCTGATGACACAGTTTATCTGGATCCATTGTTCCTGTCCGGAAAGAGGACTGCGTCGAAGACACTGCAAAGTTAGTAGCTATAAACAAAACGTACCTGGTAATGGCTTTTACTCACCACAACTCAAGTGGCAAGCGATAGAAGGTTTGTGACGAAATGCAAAACAAAAATAAACTTGTTAGGGTTCCGAATATCATCTGTTTAGTTTGTCAGTGAATGATTAAACACTATCATAAATTCCGGTCTAACTTCTCAAAAGTTCAAGGTTACGTTGATTGAAAGCGATGATCAGAAGTAGTTATGAGCGCATAAGGAGGTGTATCTATGTATATCACGTATACCCGATCGTTTGCACGAAGTGCAATTACATACATTTCGGTCGTCTCAGTCGTGTATTCGTGTCGGTCAAGATCCTCCAGTTCACGGAGAGCAAATGCGTTCAGACGTATTTCAGCTGCGGCTCGGGAAAAAAGGGAATCTAGTCTATGATTGTGGATTTCGAGACCAACGTTTTCACTGGTGCTGATAAGCACGTACTCCACCTCAGCACGAGCCATACCTGATACTAAGAGCTAATGGAGAAATCGATTCTTCGCTCCGTTCTTGTGGAGTTTCGAGGTCTGTGGTAAAAATGTTGACAAATCACAAGCTTTTGATTGTGTATGTGCGTTCAAGCATCAAATCATAGATCGAAGTATGTCGGAGTGCCCATTCTTTCAAAGCACACAGAAAACCACCTGTACTCAGCCCCATTCTGATGCACACAAACAACTATACACACAGATAAACATGTAATGAAGTAAATTTGCGTGATAGCAGCGTAACTATAACTGACCGAATTATGCGGATTAGATGTTCAGCATGTCTAAAGAACTAAAATTGGGGACGGTCTTTTTTGCCAGTATTCTACCTCTGGGCGATATATTTGGTCCGATTTAATCCGTATTTTGCAGCTCCCTCGAAGAGCGTTTTCGTCAGAAGGCCATTAGACATGTTGGTGGTAGACAGCACACGGAAGAGAAAGATGGTGGTTTCAAACATTCTGTGCTTTGCTTGTTACCTGCTATCCGGTTTCGACAAGACCAACAGTGAACATTTTCAATTTTGTGTTCACTTATGATTGTGTTCCTCTCGAGTGAAATAATTTCTGCTCCGTGCGGACCGGGGACGTGGTTGCTAGACTAAGGATAAGGTTCACAGTGCACCTTACTTAAGAATGTTCCTCCATCCAATCAATCCGCTTATTCCGTTGTATGCTGTGTCAGCCGAGTGTTGCTTTACGTTACAAGCTAGAGTCCGCGTTGGTAGTCTCTGGATAGACTGTCGCCGCTTGGTATATGAACCACTGAAAAGTCTGCTTGACGTCGTACATTTTAATCAAATGAAGTTGGCCAATAAGTAGGCCGAATTTCCATGTCCATCAAGAGGTTAATTAATTTGAGAAGAAGAACCATCACTGTATCCAATACAGGGTTTCAATAGATCAGGTTGGCTTACAAACTACCGTTGATCGTTTATCGGTACGCTCAGTACAACCAACGAGAACAGCGAAAACCAAAATTTATGTATCATCGAGGTGGAAATGTCTGGCCGTGCATCTCGAATATGACCTAAATTGCAGTGGTATCAATGCCCCTGGGTTTTTTTACTCTAATCCAAGGATGTTGAGGAACTTCGTATAGTTGCGCTGATGGGCTAGAACATCAAAGGCCAGATCCAAACCATGAGATGATATTTTCGAAGGTTTTACACTGGTCTGCTTGAAGCAAAATAAACAAAAGTCTGATTCTTTAACTGGCTCTGTACAACTCAATTCCTAAGTTTGTCTGTAAAAATCAAGGCCAAAGAATACTATCTATAGTAGACCACCAATCTGCATTTGGATCGGCCGAATGGTCACAAGGTTTGTCACCGAGGGAAAGTCGTCTAACATGAAAAATGTTAACCAGTCAACGTCTAATAATAAAATGTGGTTAAAGGGGAATCCTTGATGACCTACTCGAGACTAAAACTATGGGGTGACTACGGTAATTTATTCGCTGAAGTCATTCAAGTAAGCGGTGTATAAAACTTTTACTTGACTCGAATTGAGCAACTTTTGCTCGTTATTACAGATAGCAACATCGTTCAGTAAACCGAGCAGATGTTTTTCTTTACTAATTACCAATGAGGGTCATCAGGATGGTAGTTGCACTCAAGGTCATTTGGACACATTAAAGCAAGCTCTCACACGGTCCGGATGGCAACATGACAAGAAACTGGTAATGATAATTTTTCTTGATGCCTTTAAGGGATAACGTTCAGATTAACGGCTGAAATCGTCCATGAAGCCTTGTCCATCTTTTGCGAGGAAATAAGACCATCAAGTTTGTGCTTTTGTGCGAGAAAAACTTAGTAAGAGTAAGCATTTGAAGCAGAAAATTCGTCAAATTAAAACTCGAAGACGAATTCGTTTCTTTCAGAAAATAAGAAATTTGCCTAATCGCCTTGGCCTCAGCAAACACGAAAGGAGATTACCGAATTAGATGTTATACCATGATGGAGAGAAAGACAAATAGGTATCTGACTCTTCGTACGCTCCGCAATGAGCATATACTAAACAGGCAATAAATGTGCGCGCGTGGTCGTTTTACCCCAAAATTCCATTTTGTGTAGATTTCCTTTTGGAAGTCGATGAATCCTGCCTATGAAAGCATGGTGTGCAAAGGTTCAAAACGTCGTGATCAGCGGGGAAGATTTTTCATTTCATTTCCTTTTGTTAGCAGCGGACTCGGAGTTTTCTTTTATCTACACGATATAGGCTACAGTTAACAACAAGCAGTCGTATGGACGAATTCTAATCAGAGTTGCTCTCAATAGTACAAACTCTGGGATATATATATATATATATATATACATAATGTTAAACGGCATTCTCAGTGCCATGAATTCCCAATGCTTCTAGATTTAGGAAACAACTGACAGTGTCACTGCGAGTGGTGATGAAACGACTGCGATCTAAATGCTAAGCACAGTAATCAGAACCCTATGAAAATTAGCAAACTGAACTTCGATCTGCAGAAATTTTCAAGTGATTTGCAACTGACTTCTAGAACTTTTTGAGACACCAGATTTATAAGCTTGGTCCCAACATCGTGAAATAATATAACTTTAGTTTATAAGCGATCGACGCAATGGAATCAGTGGATAGTGTTATCGGAATAAGACTTTTGCCTGATGACGTCAAGCTTTTAGATTGAAGTGCGGAGAAAAGCGAGCCTGAATATTGCATGCATTCTGGCTTAGTGTAAAATTATACAGAATTCAATTGGGTATGAATATAACCAAACCATCGCGGAGATTTGTGGAAGATCATTTTGCTCCGTTGTCACCAAAGTTCCTGTTGACCTGTTAGCTCCACGCCCTAGTGCCGACACACGCAGCTCAATGTGCGTGTGCAGCTTTTGAAAGAATCGGCCATTAAACGTTGACCAGGGCATGCATTCATGCACAGTGAAAGATGAGCGCAAGAGACGACCAATTCATCCGTGTTCTTGTCCTTGTTGGCGCCGCAAATTCCGTATGGCGCGAAATAGGAGACACGAATGTTTTTGTCCAAACCTAGATTCCGTGTAAACGAAGAGGAGGATTCTCATGTTTGTTTGTGTATTTATAAATTTGGCCTATCATCATGGGTTCCGATAGTCAGTCTATCCAAATTGGGGTTGATTGACACAACAAAGGCGAGCACGCACAACCAAACTTGTTTGTCCAAAACTGTCGTTTTTTCTCCTGTCACGTTTGTCGTTCCGTTTAGATCCTCACATTCAAAAATAAGAGGTCAATTTTGCAAGAAAAACTGGATTTGAGAAATATCGGCTTTTTCCATCTACGGTAAACTTTAGCTGAATGTCAGATTGAGATATTGCATTTGGTCCAAAAACTGGGACATGAGAATAGAAAGTCGTCGTATAACGATATGAATATGAAAGTAGTGATGCTATTATTTTTGTTTTCAAATCACAAACTATAACGAAAGAATTGCTCGTGAAGGCAAGCACAGAACTTAGATAGGTTGCCCGGCTAGAAATTTATCAACCGTGATGCGCAAAATTCGGATTCTGGATCCCATTTGCTCAGACAAGTGTGGAGTTCTTATAGATTTTGCCTCGACAGAAAGTCCATTATGCTGCCAGACTTTTGTCATGTTACTATCATCATATGTACTGATTCGTTATGCTGTCTCTCTGAGAAAGGTTCTGTTGCTGTTCATCTAGTGACTGTGATAATTAAACAAAACTATCGGAAAATGATGATTGTTGTGTTAAGTCATTCACCATTTCACACAATCTCCGGATTAGTCTCCATATCACCAGCCAGGACGGGAGTCTTAGTGTAGTCGAATGGAGAGTGCCGTGATAACTAGAAAATCCTTGGGCTTTCCACTGTCCTGCGAAAACACGATTATCTAGGAGATGGTTTTTCGCAGCCGTACGATGGGCTCATCCGATATCAAATGTGGGTTGCTTTGTTTCGAACTGGCGTAATATACAGTTCCAGAGTGATGGAAGCGAATAGCTACCACTGGGGCGCCACCGGACCGGGATCTAGTCAACTGTGACGGCAGTCGGACCAGTGACCTACTTGTTCGAACCCTACAGTGCTAATCACTCGGTATCCAAATGTCCAAGCGGGGGAATATCCCTGGAAATCGCCTAGGTTGAATTCCCACACTAGAAGTTTAACTTTTCCTCTGACGATTTTATGCGAGCCAGAACATGCCGAAACCACATACACACCAATCCAATCTCAGTTGGTACAATGGCAACCTACATTTGCATTGTGTGCATACAACACCCCTGTCAACTACTGGTCACTCTTGTTTATCAAAGGCCTAATTCCTTTAACGTACGGGCAAATGCATCAATCTACAAATAGTTTGTAGACTTTGTATCTAAAAACGGTAGTTCCTGGTGGTTTTTACTGTCAATACAAGAGCTAACCTGTCAACCTCCTACAAACATTTGACAACCATCATTTCAAATCTAACGAGTCCGCGACTGTTGTTACCATTATTATTATTATTATTATTATTATTATTATTATTATTATTATTACTAACTGGCTTATTAAATGTCTTTCATACACGACGCAAATTTACCGGTAATGAACATGATTGACAGGTTTCATTGATTTGCAGCAAAGAACAAGCTATGAATGATGAAACTACGATGTTTACTCGTCTCCATCAGGAGCACAAATCGCACTGTAGTTTCTAATTAGTGCGATAACCAGTAAGAATGTAGCATTGAGACAATAGGAGACGTAAATTGATACTGCACTTCAAAGTGTACATTAGCTTATATGTGTGCATGGATCTATCTTAAGCCTTACACGTGCTCATGTTTCGTCACAAAGACAAATAAGTTACATAAAACAAGTTTTTGCGTTCCCTAATGCATCCTGTACGATTGTATCATTTAAATGCATACCGACTAACTCAATGTGAAGCTAAACAGGACCCTCTCGAGGGAGGCGGTCAGTCACACGATTTCGTGACGAGCGGCAAGCATAGCAAATGCGGCTTCGCATTCTTCTGCCTAAACGTGGCTCGTTTGGTCATTCGTTTTGGAAGCATCACCTTAAGAGACACAGACACGCAAGCACAGCAACTGGACAAAGCACATACTTGTCAAGAGAACAGCTCATAAACTGACAAGTGTCGTGAGTTCTCCAGGACTGAATCGATTTGGCATCTATTCAAATGAGGACTTGACTGGAATCAAAGGAATTAAAACGTAATTGCCGTCCGATTAAGATGTTTCGCGATTAATGTGCAGGTCAACAAACTTTCAGAATATCTTTCTGATAACGTCCCTCTTGCAGAATTCAGTAGTCGAGCACGGATAGGAATTTTGATTCTGTGCTTGTGTCAATTCCTGTTGACTTGGAATTGTGAAACGCCACTGTGAAAAAAGTAGATTGTTTGGTCAGTCAAGGTTGTTTAAGAAACAAATAAATGGTTTTAATTTCACAATTCTTTTCTTGGATTAACACACTAACCAATTTCAAGACGGTGGCATTTCGACTATTCGACAACCTTAGGTTTTCAGGTTAGCACTCTTTAGTCACTGCATCTTTGATAAAAACAGTTATATGGCAAAGGCGTTTAGTGTGACCAAACGTTTTTTTTACAAGAATTAGTCTATCCTATTTCTATCGGTCTCAATATAGCAAATATTCTATACCGATTTTTCTATACTCTTGCGTAAATATGCTAGTGTTTTTGAAATTGGATCTGTTTAGGGGGCAGCTGGGCAGATTTTCCTGGCTCTCGAACATTTAGCTGAACACTTTGATCAGAACACTGCCACCGGTTCGTGCAAGTCACCCAAAAGTGAACTAGAAGACATTACCGGTCTTTTAGTTAACCTTATACGTTCATCCCTCAGAATATTGGCCGCTAAATTGACATCCATCCGAAAACTTGATTGCATATTTCCAGTGCCATCCAAAATTCGAATTGCAATTGGTTTTCGTGTCACAGGCTGAAGAATGCGCTTCCGGAGCCTCAAGCCATCAGTTATGTTTCCCATATTCTGCTTCTAGACTGAGCAGAAAAACCAAGCGGTATATTAGTAGGCATTTTGATAAGAAAGCTTCCCAAGCAAGCATAACATGAAACTAAGTATTCACATAGACGTCAGTAATCTTTTCAGTCAGCTTCAAAGCTCATAAAGTACAGCAAATTCCCAGGTCGTTTAAGCTTCAGGTCAGATC
Organism: Fasciolopsis buskii; assembly: GCA_008360955.1. Taxonomy (NCBI): domain Eukaryota; kingdom Metazoa; phylum Platyhelminthes; class Trematoda; order Plagiorchiida; family Fasciolidae; genus Fasciolopsis; species Fasciolopsis buskii. Next base: position 96,612 of record LUCM01001347.1, read on the forward strand.
TAGTTGCCTGACTCTGATGGCCACATTTACCGGCGCACCAATTACGTTTTCTTTTTATCGGCGATGGAACCTTTGTGACCCGAACTCCACGCGTCATGGTCAGCACCGTACTGAACCAAGATGAAGCAGTGTGGTTTCGGGAAACGACTAAAACCAAGTGCACATATTTACCAGCCTCGGGCCTCATAGATGAAGAGCTGCACCATACATGCAAGAATACCTTAGAACTGAGCATTGACATGATGATCATCTGGGGTCACAGAAGGATCGGATGGGGACGCAACTTGGAAATCAATGTAATCTTGTTTCTTATATGGGGTTGGAAGAGAAGTTTTCCTCTGTGTTCATAATTCGGAAATCACATAATAAATCTGTGATTCTTTAATTGTCAGGGAGAAAAGACTAAATATTACTGATTTTGAAGTCCCATATTCGTTTAGTACTGCCACGTGATGCGCACCTTAATAAACACTTCGTAAACAAAATAGCAAGGACTGGTGCCTGGGTAACAGACAAAACCAGAAAATTCGATTTCGTACAATTGCACTCACCTCTTTTCTCATATGCAACTCATTTGCCACACGCAAACCTATGGATTGATATGCGTTTAGATACAGCGATAGGCGGCCAGGTGCAGCTTGCCTAGTTTGCATAGCAATGCGGAAAACTTCAACCTAGTCAGCGCAAACACACGTGGTAGTAGAGCGTGCAGGGCATCCGCGGGCGTGGAATCGAATAATACCCGGTGATGCGTGTAGTAATGAGCGCTAAAACGAAAGCCAATCCATAGAAAAAGAGAGAAAAATGCGAAACATTTGCCCAAAGCCATATATATTTTGAATAAACAACATAATTAAGCAATACTATCGTCAGTCTACTGGTATGAAGGCCCGCACCCACTGTTGAGTTTGCACATAAGAATTTCCCCTTAGAGAACGGAAAATGTCTGGGTTATCTGATGACATGGCAAAAGCACTTCTCTGATGAGAACAGGAAAAAGTGACAGCAAAACACCCTAGTCTTAAGCAACATTATGCATATATATAGCGTGTGTTTTGCTTTGTTCATCTTCTAATCATTCGACCATATTGAACAGGAGTTGACAAACCTGAACAAGGTTATTTCATGCGAACATTGAAAGTTGCTGGTCTGGCGGAACTCATGCTCCCTCACGGGCCCCGTCCACGCGTCATTACCATGTGTTTACATAATTTTGACCTGGTAGTCCATACTTCTTCTATGAGACGTCCGCATAAACTTAGGCATTAATTTGTAGCTCAACTGGAGTGCATGTGGTACTGGATTGTGAGAGGTGTCTATATCTTTTGGATTCTTGTCGAAGACAACAGCTTCATGAATATGGTGTCAACTGTTGGAGTAAAACTGAGAAATCAAAACACCTGGATGGAACTGTAATGGTGTTGTTCTCCTGGATTTGATTTTGAAATACATATGTACTTAAGTTTCACAGTCTCTGATTGGTGCAAGGGACAACTGTGCGGCAGCTTTGGTAATCGTCATCTGGTTGACTAAATACCCTTTGAGATTTGCTCTAGAAATGGCCAACATGAGGAATGGAAACTAAACGTTTTGGGCAGTTCACTGTTCTTCTGTTCGACTATCAAATAATAATGTGAATAACCCATTAAATTTGATCGATATTGCTGGTTGAAAAACACTTTTCGATCTGGTCTTAATCCCGAGTTTGCTCCGCTTTTTGTTGAATTTTTTATGTGAATTTCTTGATAGTGATGATGGTGGTGTGTACACTTGGCAAATGTCCTTTGTGAAATCCTCAGGCTTATTTACGCTGACCTTGACCTTGAGGAAAAATGATATACTGGATCAAACTTTTCTTTTGTTGCTTTCTAAAAACAGAAGAACTGACGATTAATCAAGCTTAGCTAGTTCAAGCGGTCACACACACTCGAGCATTCACCAGTGTGCTTTATCAGTCAAGCAGAACGACGAAACTAGCTTCTTTCAGTTTTTAAACTCATCCCTAATGCACCGTCAATTTTGGTCGCTATTCGATATGGACATTCTCCTTGACATTTATTCGGAAAAAGGTAATTGTTTACATGAGCTAAATTTATGACAGCACAAAGGTTTCAGTTTTCACAGAGGTAGTCTCCTTGATCACAATAGTAGATTCCAATTCTTATTGTTTGAAATCTGTCTTGATGAAGAGCAGAAAAAATCTACCGACTTTCCCGATTTTATTTATCTAGCAAACGCTTTGACAGAATTAACTCTTCACGAACAATGGAATGAGAATCTGCTTCCTGATCGACTGATTTTCTAGGAACGGGTAATCATAGCCGTTTTTCATCCGCACAAATTGCTAACCCTACTGACTAAATGAACTCGGGATTTCCGTGACCCGCAGTTCCCTTGCATCCGTCTGCAAGCCCCGGCCAGGCATTCCAAAGAATATTTCGCGATTGTTTATTCACATCCGGTCAGCCTCAGGAAGCTCCAAGTAATAGTTTATATCGTTCCTCTGTTGTAATTGGCTGAATGACTCAAGGACTGACTGAATAATTAAATGTTTTCTAGGGTCATCCAATTTACAGGTAGATGTGTAAGTTGCTTCTTAATAATATTATCATCGTTTATTCTGTTTTTCAACTCTCTCGATGCCCACTCCGGGTAAACGAGGTTTGTCAATGATACTTTGATTTTGGCGGCTTTTTGAACGCATTTCCTGATCTTCCAGCGTTCCTAATTTTTGATATCGACATCCGATTACTCCATCTCCGATTACTCCGCCAAATATAGTTGTGTTGAGGACCAAATTATCCTGCACTGTTAGTTGGTTCCCGTTGTCTTGGAGTAGACCGAGGAGCCAAGTTCTCTATGGAGTAGAAAATCAACAAGTTGTACGTTCAGCCTCGAAACCACAATGCAGAGCCGAAAAGCCTAACTTCCGATTACCGATCGGCAAATGGGATACCGTGGGTACAAATCTCAAACACAAATTATGCAAGCAAAATATGGCTTATTGTGCAACCTCAATCTCGCGAATTTCTTCAGGACTTTGTTCAGCTGTCCATGAACTTCCAGTGGACGGTAATCGGTGAGATGAATCCCGTGACTAAAACATGAATATTTGCGGCGTTTCACTGCAATAATGATTTTTGCAATCAATCACCTAATTTTTGGTCGATATTCCCGTCCATGGTAGCTCAGTGAAACAGCACCTAATCGATAGGCGAAGGCTACCGCTTCGATTCTGGCATGCGGCGTGTGTAGTGCGTAAATACATTTCCTGTTGTATATGAAAATAATTTATCATCATCGATTTTTCAACCTAGCCGGGATGAAAAAGACATCTCTGATGGCAGCAAGAAGAAATCCACAGATCTCTTCACTTTTCCAACTAGTCCTGAATTTCAGGCATAATCACGCGTTATGTAAACATTTTAGATTGATCAATCTTTTTTTAACCATCTTTCGTATTTTCCAATCACACTTATTTCCCCAGGTTATATCGGGTGGCACTTGATCTCGTTGTGGTCATGTACCTCGCTCTTGTTACTGTCCTTAAGAATAATATTTCATTGAATAGCACGCACGCACCACGTGCAAATGAGCATTTAACACTTGTAACCGAAAATTGCAAATACATGTTAGGACAGTGCTAACTGCCGCATGCAATTATGTAAGTCAGCAACATACCAAGAGTGTATGGTATTTTCAGATTACAGATTAAGTTGCAACCAATGGTCAATTAATAGAGAGCCATTGAGCTTTTTCCATTGCTCAGTGAATTGAGTGCTACAATACTACTGTACGCGTGATGTGTTTAGACAAACGTACCGAACCAATTTTCGGTACACTTTCAGCCATATCGGGCATGGAACCTGTTTGACAGTAACAACAACCGAAGAACACAGGTCGCGAACCACCTTCCGGTTGCTTGGCCTGAGTTCAGAGAAAAATATAGCCATGCACGAATAGCTCTGGAAAATAATTGAAGTGTTCCTTATCTGTATCCGGTATATCGGTTGCAAGCTCCCAGGAAGGGTAGCGCCGTCGACCTCAAAATCGTGTATTGACAAGTAGTCTTAGCTGGGACATATTGATGGCTCAGTCCCAGCGCCCAAGAAGAAGTTACTTCGGGAGTTTTAGGAACCTTAAACTCCCTCTGGATGTGACAGCTTGACCTTGAACTGACGGCGAGACACCCGTTGTTACGGCGGCCATAACTGGAGGGATTAGCTCACTGTTTGTCCTGTCGAAGCGTGGATTATTTCGTGTGCACCAGACACTGAGCAGAAGATCTGACACCATTTCAGATCAGACTGACAGTGAATATTGCGATAAGTTGGTGTGATAAAGGCTTTTATTTATTGCCGCATAAGAAGGCCTCTAAGCTTACGAAAAAATTGGTCATGTTCCGAAGTATTTCCCAAGTATTTCAGGAACGAAGTTGCATGTCTGAAACCATGAAAATAGGTCGTGCTAACTACCTTCATTATTATTTTAGCAAGTGGCTATCGGATGAAAGTCAGGCGTTTAAAAACGATTGTTGGTGGCTATCTGTAACCATCAATCGATAAGCACAATAGTTTCAGACGGTAGGTCAGTTGGCATGAAGTTCACCTATGTTTAGTTGACCAATGCAGCAACCCAGGAAGGAAATTGATTTTTCTCTCACTAGGAATTTTCACCTATCTAAAGTATCGTTTCTTCCAGCTATAATGAGAAAATATTCATGCGCCTGCTTAGGTGAACGTCTAAACCAATGGTGGAATGGTTCGACCTGGGCTAGACATGTTCAGTATATCTTTGAAGACAAAGGAAAAAGTTGATAGGTTTCACCCTTTGGGAGGAAACGTCTGGATAGTCCGCCAAAAGTGTTTCGTGCACATTCTGTTGCCTCTTCAGACTGAAGCAACTAAGAAGACTCATGCAAGACATAGGACTTCAATACTAAAAGTCGCGTAGCACATAAATTGAGGATAAAAATGTCTCACCGCTTCTAAGGCTATATTCACGACAGCTGACTAGTGATCAGACCTGACACTTTCGGAGCGTAACGCTCTGGGTGTACAATATACACTGGACATGCAAATGAGCTCTGGATTCATGAATGCAACACAAAATCCGAGGCTGTTTCCAATTAGTCTGAATCAGAGAACATTAACATGAGCTACCAGAGTTAAATGGTAACGACCAAGCCAGCAACCAAGTGCTAAGAAAATCACGTCGCATGTAGAAGGAGTTCTTGTAATTCACATGCTGATAGTCAGACCGGAAGACAGTGGTCTTGCCATGTGATGTGAGAATATAAGACTGGACGGGACAGAAAACAGTGACTCCTGAAACAAAATTTATGGCTGCTTCAAGTAAGATAAAAAGAAAGAAGTCGACCGCAACATGTTAGTGAAAGATACTGACGAGCAAAACATTTGATTCCTCTGGTTTGCTAAGGCTTTCCCGTCTAACCACTGCATTCATTCGTACGAGTGGATTTCATCCTGAACTATATTTGCAAATAAATAAATAAATCCACTAACGCCATTCTTACACAGAGCAGCTAGCTGATTTGTTGTTTTTTTTGTAGCCTAATTTAGGAAAGCTGTGTCTCCGTGACATACTTAACTGGTATATCCCCTGTGTTAAAAAATAATTACTGAAGAGTTCTCTCAAATGGAAGTTCATGTTCTTGGGATAGTTTGAAACTTCTCTTACAAAACAAAAACTCACCAACCATTCAGTATGTGATTCGTCACAGTGACGAAAACGGAATGCATCTGATCAGACAAATGTTTAGTTTTGTGGAGTTTGCTCTTAAATTCAGTGTATCTTCGATGGAGTTGACGGGAGAGAATGAGGTACATATTATAATGACAGTTGGAAAATCACAGTACTCTACAAATGAGGCACTATCATTTTCCCTTTATTTGGTTCTTTAGAAAACGACAATTTGCCTCTTGGCTGTTCGAGTTCGTCGAACTAATATGCTGGGAGAGGTGGGTGAGGGATACTAAAGATTCACGACCTCCTTGATTCGGTAAATAGGCATGTCTGAGAAAACGGATCGAATAGCAAACCCCATTGAAATCAGATGAACGACATGCAGACTAGGAATCCGATCGACTACGAACCAAGGAACAAATACGGCTTTAATAATGCGCCCTAATTCGAGTGAGTATCGTCCAATTCTCGTGACACTCAAAGGCGAGCTGGGGCGACACTAGAAATGTTACCAGGAGAGCAATGAAGAGTTCTGCTTGCTTCTTATTTTATGCCAAGTTTCAAGCATGGGTTTAGCGGTACGAACATTTCCCGGTCCCACTGGGACGAGCTACATCAGTAGAGCGGAAACTGGCAACTATGACCCTGAAATCTGGAATGGTAGATTCACGCAGGGTCCCATTAGGTCAGGTGTAGTAACGAGCAGGGTGACCGCAATTCGTCATCTATCTCTAGAGTGACCAGGGGATCCGGGTTTCGGACCATTTTGGAGGGAAAACTTACTTCACTCGGCCACCGGAATTGAACTGATTCATATAAATCTTTTGGTTATGATACATAAGGGACAGTCTTACTGATTGGCCAAGGGCCGGTTTGTTTTTGTGGCTTGATTAGGCAGAGGGAGATTAAACTGGAATCGGGAGAACCAACTGAGTTCTATGGATTTATTCACTATGATATTGCGACAAAAAATACTAATGTTGTAAAAGTTTTTTATACTAGACTCCAAAATTACATTCTGCGTAAAAGGACTGCTTATGGATCTCACGAGACCTGTTTCTATCTGACGGCGGATAAGTATGAAACCTTATTTTAATGTAGGTATTCCTATTAATCAGGTTCAGTCTGGCGAGGGAATCTGGATGTCTTTTGCATCGACTTATGTCACTGCTCCGCAACTTTACTCGTACTGCAGACAAAATCCACCAATCAAAAGACTTACGATGGAGGACCGCATTCAAACGATTGTATTATTCTTGCTAACCCACTCAACGTAACTGTTACGTAAAGCCATGCTTATTGGTTAAAAACAAAGCGAAACACTGACTGCTTTTTAATCAGTTGAACAATGGGGAAAAAGGTCCAATAGGGAGGATGTTGACGTTTCTGATTATGCCCATTAATCCTATCTCCTCTGTCATTCACACCTACCTGGCAGCATTGCAGAGATCACATTCTGTTACCGCCTATCACATTCGACTGCACGCTACCATAAATCCAACCTATTACAAGATAATCAGGACCGTTTTCCATCAGAGTTTCTCTCTAGAAGCAAGTGTTGGTCACGTCATGGAAATGAAAACATTTGCAGGTGGTTATATGTTTGTTTGAAAGAATTTAAATGCACGGAACCATTTCGGCCGTTATATACGGTTCAATACTCAATGGATGGCTGATCATACGCTCATTCAGTCCCCAGTCTATCGACTGAAACTATATGGGTAGCTTTACTACTGTTTCATCCTTTGGAAGTTATCGGCAGTTCATGTCCACCGCTTCCCGTCTGATGCTGCAATCGTAATCCGATAAATTTATGCAATATGAAACCAGGTCACGGGTTTCAGCAAGCGATTTTGAACAGTGCACAACATATGTAAAGTCAACAATAAAAGTATTCGTACAAGAAAGTGTTTGGGGACAGATACTTCGCGGCAGGTACATTTCACCAGTATATACGCATGTGCAAAATGATCGGTTGATATTCGCTAATTTGAGAAGCAGATGGCATCAACACGATTTTGGATTATCGATCATAGGTCAAGTTTACATTGGCGCAATAAGATCGATTTTGCAGCGTGACTCGGAAACATGGTTGTTGTGGCCAGATAATGGTAGGAAGACTGGTCAGTGTGGGTCGTCTCTGGCGTGTAAAATGTTATGCCAACCCTAACCAGCCGACTGTCTCGAGTGAACTAAATGAGACTACCGAGATGGGGTTCACGAGCTAACACAACTTGACGGTTGGAGATCCTAGGCGGTATGATTCCTTGATGCAGTCAGCAATATTCATCGGTTCAAAATAACTTTGTCATTGGATATTCCGTCTGTATTACGGTCTGTTGACTTTTTCACTATCGTTCGGTGCTTCCACATATAAACAGAAATCGGCGAACGTTTGTGCTGGATTAATGATTATATGAAGTGAATCTAGACGGATCTTACTTCCACGATTGAAAACAGGTTTTTATCCTGTCCTCCGGGATCACGTTTTTTGTTTCCTCGGAGTTGCGAACACTCAGTCCGTCCGTATCCGTAATTACTTTGCTTTTGATTCACTTCGTGCTCGAAATTGTGCTTTATTCGAGGTCAGTAAATGGTAAGAAAAATTAACTTGACATGTCCACAGTCCCTTGAGAAGAATCCGAGGTAAAAAAAGTAAAACAAGCAGCTTGGATGCAGGGCCCCGCAAGGTGGGATTCAAAGTGTTTTTTGACCTATTTGACGTGTCGTCTTTCCGTTATTCGGATTTTGCATTGACTAGCCTCTGCGATGAATGTTTCCTATACAGAAGACTTGAGTGAAACAAACGGTAGATTCAAGCTCGTGGTTTAAACAAAGTGTTAATATTTTGGCCGTTTGACAAAGTCACCGATAAATAGTGTCAAAAATTACGGTGTATTCTATTTGATGGTCATCTGCTCCTATCACAGAACCATATGCCATTGTGAAAACCAAATGTCCTTATCTAAACAAATCTGACTAACCTGGATGAGATCGTCGGCAGGGCTCCAAAATTCGCACTGGAAGTCAGTGCTTTAAACAAAGAAACGAAAAGAAGACTGGAAGAGTGAAATCGGAAAATCTCGGATACGATGAGACTCTTATTCGAAATAAATTCACACACAAATCTTTCGGTTGTTGGAATTGGATTAACGGAGGCAAAGAATTCCAAATGTTTCAACTAAGTGGCAACTGACGGAGAACCTGAAGAAAACTATTTATTCCAGATACTATCCGTTGACCTGATTGACGTGAGGAGAAGTATGACAACAATGCACATGCAACCACAATTTTTAAAAAGTAGAAAACCACTAGCACTAAAAACAATCAGTATCGATCGATTTAAGTAAACATTCTTTAGTTTGTGGATTATTCTGATAGAATGGTCCAACTCCTCATGCGCATAGGATCACATGGACTAGGAAACCCGAAGACCGGAAAACACTGATTTGTTGTCATGTCAGTTGCAAAAGAGCAATATGCTGTGGTAGAAGCATGCTTAATTTCGGCAAATATGGTTGTCGAAAGTATATCTGGGGTCGCCTTTTAGTTAATTGTGTTGCTCATTCAACACTGGCATCTACCTTGTAGAATCAGAAAAATTTCAGCCGAATCATGTGATCTGATTATTTGACCGGCTGTAATCAATCCGTCTATACCATTGAATTTCGACTTGGACGTAGTGGCTTCGGATTCTTCTTCGGTTCAGCCAAATTCGCCACAGCTGAGAATCGTGTACGTTACTCCATTATTGAAACAAACAAAAGTTTTAGACGGACTAAAAGAGACTGTGCTGATGACCAACGGCTCACACATTAGCTTGCCAACTGCTAAAAGAAAAGAAACAACACATCCGGTATTAAATTATTTTAACTGTAGTTATCTATACTGAAGTTCTCGATCTACGGTCCACGTGACGGTGTCGCACATGCGATCAGCTAAGGATAATGATGGGCCTTAGTCAATCACAAATCTGTGATGGAATCACTCAGCTGGTAGAACACGCAGTACGAATGCATGACCTGCCATCCTGCTTGTATTGGAATCCTGTCGAGGTCCAAGAATTCACACAGTTGAGTCAATTCCACAGTTAATTTCAGCCAAACTATGTTGCTTGTCTGAATAGGCTACTATGAAGCTGTACCGGGATACATCACCTGACTTGCACGTAAACTCACCACGCAAACAAACCAAGAGTATCAATGGCAGCACTCATTGTGACGGAATCTGGAACAACAATGGCACAGTGTCTTTTAGTTCAAACCAGAAGGTGATACAAAACCTACTTGGTTTTTCCAAGTTTTGTATCACAGGTCAAGTGGCATCCATCATTAACGAAAAAGTGAACCTGGAAATGACCGTCACCTTTTCCAGAATTGTGCATTACATGAAACATGTGACGTGGTGTTGCCAGGGCCAAATGACTGCAACCTGTCGTGGATACCAAACTTATTTAACTGTCATACTTTTTTAGTCAAACCTCATATTTAACACTTGAAACATCACCGTTAGAAATATGAACCACTTACTCTTGTCGCTGGAGATTTTCCGATCTTAGGACACTAGCACGTCGGTGATATCTATGGAATCCCACTGGAAGCTTCAGCAAATTTTGAATCCAAAGTGAAACACCCGGTCAACCGATCAGCTTTTTAAAGCTTCACTTTTCGAGCTTGTAACAGACACGTTCATGTGATCCGGAGGTGTGAACTGGATTGCGGTCTCGCGAGGCCCTTTAAACACAGAAACATCACAGTCCTAGCTAGGTACGTAAACCGTTGGGCACTATTTCATTTCTCAGCCAATATTATTTCGGTCCGGATCATGCAAACGCAGATGGAGAATTTAATATTCCGGTCGACTTTCATCATTCTGGCCCATATATTTGCCTCTTAATTTGCTGCAAGTGTTTCTTATATTTCCAGCAACCGCATTGCTCACGAAATGCGACGGTTTTTAAACAGACGCCTGATCGCCGTTATTTCAGCCTTCATTCTCGAAAAAGAAAGCATCAGAACGTGTATTGATCCTACCCAATGTAGGTCTGAAATCGGATAAACTAATCCGGTCACAATTCATTTTCCAGGATGCATTTTGCATCGTTTGAGACCTAGTAATCGTCTCGGTGGTTATATATTTAGTGTTGAAGAAGTCTAAAGTCACACGCTAGGTGATAGTTACACTTTGATCCGGTCTTCGATGATTTGGGCAAGTTGTACATACATATCGTCTATTGTGCGTACTGAGAACGGTTGTGAGAAGCAAGTCGGTGGCCGAGAAATAAAGATAAATTTTGGCCTCGGTTTGCCTTCGATCTTATCTCTCCGCTTTCTGACGAAAGCCCGAGAAATGAGGACTGCTGTTTAGCAGTGGTGTGAAATGTCCATCACAAACGAAGCCCGTAATATGAATCCTATGCGATCTGCGGGAACTTTTCTTCATCATGAAAAACCATGAAATGCAAACAAGCGAGGAAAACTAAAAAAGACTTCTTTTGTGGTATTCTTTTCCAATACATGGCACTAGTTTTGCTTTTCGTGCAATCAAATTTGCCGCATTGTCAACCCGGGACAATGATCATTTTGATGCTGATGAACGTGGCAGCTTGGAGAAAAATAAACACACGTTCTCGGAGGCCTAAGAAATGCTTCGCGATTCTCACAGATCTTCAGGCATAGTTGCGCGATATTCTGTTAATTTATTCATATAAATGAACACTAACCACAAACGAATACGAATGAGAGACTTGTAAATAGACCAACAGAAGTTGACGGAGATGAAATAAATAATTATATTCACGTAAAAATATAGGTAAAGAAAAAGCGATTAGAAGGGATAGAAAACTAAACAAATTGCGAATAGGGAGACAGATAGATAGATAGATAGATAGATAGATAGATAGATAGATAGATAGATAGATAATAACGTAGGTAAACCTTGTTTTTCTTATTCATAGATTAATAGATGGATATTTATATTGACAGTATGTGTTTTGCTAAATAGACCGATGGATCTTTTTATTGATTGTTTGATGATTAATAGGTAGATGTAAAGATAGATAATCGACATGTTGACGGATAGATAGATAACTACTGAGATATGTATATATATATAAATAAATTTTTATAAATGGGTTACATGACTTATAAAGTCAGATCACTGTATATACGTATGTGCATATAAATATATATATATATATATCGATGGATGATACAGGTGGGTCCAGATATCTTTCGCGAATTTATGTTGCAAGTAACTGGGGTCAGGTGAGAATTCTGTTGCCATCAATTACTTATTGCGAAATAAATCGTGAATAATCTCATTCTAAAATTACTCTACGAATACAATAACACCAGATTAAGTCTGGTTTCATTGCGCGCTGGAACAAAACTAACGTTTTGCTCGGGTAATTGAGACTTTCATCGAAACCACGGTTAATTTGGCAACTCGAGAGAACGCTGTTTGATTTTTCACCTTCAACTAGCGGAAAGTGTCCTGTGTGTTGTTTAACAGTCTTGGCTAAGCCGGATGCAGAAAATAGGGTGCACATTCATGGGTTTACTTCAATTGATAACGCAAGGTTTT
>LUCM01001347.1:109109-157926 GCA_008360955.1 Fasciolopsis buskii
TTGACGGAGATGAAATAAATAATTATATTCACGTAAAAATATAGGTAAAGAAAAAGCGATTAGAAGGGATAGAAAACTAAACAAATTGCGAATAGGGAGACAGATAGATAGATAGATAGATAGATAGATAGATAATAACGTAGGTAAACCTTGTTTTTCTTATTCATAGATTAATAGATGGATATTTATATTGACAGTATGTGTTTTGCTAAATAGACCGATGGATCTTTTTATTGATTGTTTGATGATTAATAGGTAGATGTAAAGATAGATAATCGACATGTTGACGGATAGATAGATAACTACTGAGATATGTATATATATATAAATAAATTTTTATAAATGGGTTACATGACTTATAAAGTCAGATCACTGTATATACGTATGTGCATATAAATATATATATATATATCGATGGATGATACAGGTGGGTCCAGATATCTTTCGCGAATTTATGTTGCAAGTAACTGGGGTCAGGTGAGAATTCTGTTGCCATCAATTACTTATTGCGAAATAAATCGTGAATAATCTCATTCTAAAATTACTCTACGAATACAATAACACCAGATTAAGTCTGGTTTCATTGCGCGCTGGAACAAAACTAACGTTTTGCTCGGGTAATTGAGACTTTCATCGAAACCACGGTTAATTTGGCAACTCGAGAGAACGCTGTTTGATTTTTCACCTTCAACTAGCGGAAAGTGTCCTGTGTGTTGTTTAACAGTCTTGGCTAAGCCGGATGCAGAAAATAGGGTGCACATTCATGGGTTTACTTCAATTGATAACGCAAGGTTTTCTCCGCGGAATCGATTTTCTTTTCGATACAAATATAGACCAGTTACACTGTGCTGTCCTGTCCCGGTTGAACATTCACATGTGCTTCCTTGGTTTTATAAACAATTGGTCTGAGCATAATTGGGCATGGGCGTGACAAGAGCAGCGACTCTTGATTTTCATCTGATAGGCGAAAGCGAACTTGGAAAGTGTGAGATATAATGTTCTATTTCCATAGCACGGAGTCTTCCGTGGTTATCCAAGAAATTATCAAGAGCGTTGCTTCCACCTAACGTGGGTGTTTTCCATCCTAGGACATGCGTTCAAATTAGTGGAGAATTTCTTCTTCTCGATGAGGCATATTTTAAAACCATTTATTCATTCGATCGAGTTCAGTAAACGACCACAAAAATTTTAGAACTGCTTTCTGTGAAGTCCAGTCAGATCATCAAAGTAATGCCAACAAAATAGGACGAAATAATATGCCAAATTAGGCCTCGCATGCATTTTACTTTCACTGCAGGGCATTAGTGCCGCGAAAAGGTGCCTCGGAAATACGACAATTATGTCTGGAATCGGTAAACTTCGGGCTATTCTGCAAAGGATACAAAGAAAGTGAGGAGTTCATGGATGTTCTACATAAAACAGCTTTTCACACATCCGGTTCTGATGTTTGAAAAATACGTTTTTTGAATGTACAATTTTGTTTTCAAAGCAGGAGAAGCCGTTCTTGTCGGAATCTCCGTCACGCAGTTCACTCCGTTGTATGCAACGTTGAACTATTAAGGAAATAATTCAACCCTATAATGGGATTTTCAAAATTTGTTAAAATCACCTGTACGTTGCTGCTAGCAACGCTAATGATAATAATGGTTCAGGTGATTCACATCGATAGCGTAGTAACACTGACCGATGAATCCAGTTTATTCTCATTAGGGCCTCAGTTTTATGCTGATTGGTAAACTGAACTTGCGTCCTGTTTAAAAATTCATGAATTCATGCATTCTACCTCTGTTCTTCAGGTCCGGAGTACAATTCGTAGCCACTCCCTTTATACAGAATGCCCGTCGTTGCTGTAAATAATTGGTGAGCTGACAATAATGTTCGGTACAGTGTTTTCAACAAGCTCACGTACGACTGGGAGTGACTGACATGTGTCTGATGGAAAACGTGACTAAGTGGGGAATGAGGTTTGCGGTATCCCAACTCCGTGATCATGTTCGTGTCAAATAAAATCATTTTACTTTAAATTTCCGAATATTCGAAAATCTGTAAAAGCATTTTCAACCGTGCTCAAATTTCCAAATTACATTTCTGTTAAAAGCAACCGCATACTTTTCAGGTCATTTGGCTTGGTCCGTACACCCACTGGACCATTCTGGATTTAATTTGCTTGGATACATAAAACCTTCAATGTAATGTCAACGTAAGAAACTGTTGTTGGATTTTTCCAATTAACAGTGAATATTAGGTGTGAAGTTCATCCGAGTTTTACTGTTTATTAATGCAATTATTTGATGTGTAAAACTGGTTAGGTTATTTAACAATTATCTAAAACACTGATGCAATTCATTTGTGATTCATTTTGGTTCAATCCTCGAAGTGATCCAGTGGACAACATCACGGTCTTTGGATGTGAATTCCTCTAAACCTCGATTCCTTCCGACTCAGGTTATCTACCTATTTGGCAGCTTTTACTAACTGTGGCCCCATCCAGAACACTTGTGCGTCTGATGTATCATAAACAAGAGGACTAACGCGATTGCTACTAATGTTATCGCTCCAGTTCGTTGAAATCGGATCAATTGTCAAAATACTAGAACAACATTCAGACTTGTATTCAGAGAATGGATGGCACACTGGATAAAACATTAATGCGTTTTGACCTGTGTTGTCAAAACAACGATCCAGGTGTCTGAGATTTTTGAAAGAATGTTTCATCAAATTATGAATCCCAACCGTTTAGTAGCAAATGTATAACAATGCCTGTTTAATTCTACTAACAAACGGTCGATAAATTTCTGAGTTCAAAAACGAACTGAAGTAAATTCGGTTAGAGTGATGTTTGTTGAAGTGCATGATTTGCGCTTTAGTAAACCGCGATGTTTTGACTGTCGGTATGCTTTCCAAAAAATTGCAGTTGAGATATTCAGCCAGACCAGATGCTAACTGGCTCCTCCGTCTACCCAACCTCTCGAAAATGAAACCGTAAAAACTGTGGCTCCAACCAAAGATCGAGGCAAATCGGTCTACTCACCAAATGCACAAGCAAGAAATTAGGTCGATAGGTGTGTTTATAATTTGCCAAACTGTTTTGCCACCTATCCTCTTGGCCAAAGAAATGAGATGAAAGTGAACCAGGTTGACCACCGGTAGATCGAACACATTGCTGAAAACCATCTAAGTAGTGCGCAGACGGATTATTTGTTCTGTCGTCCCAGTACGAGACTTAGTGGAAAATATTTGTTTTAGTTTTTTTAATAGAACTATTATCACTTGTTGGAACTAGCTGACACCAGTAAGGGCAAACTCTACCCACGTGAACCCGATCCTGGATCACAGGCCATTGAGTTGTTTTCCCCAGGCCAGGTACATGCTGCTGTAAATTGTGAAATATAATTTAACTATGATTTGTTTGTATTCTGTTTCGATTAAAATAAGCCAAATGCCAAAACACTTTCGAAAATTATGAACGCACCCATCGGATGGATTGTCCACATACCTTGCGAGTTTCGATCGTTTTTTCCGCTCTTTGGTGCACATCAGACTGACTTCATTGTTCGCAATCTTGTGATTCATCCTGCCGGTGTTTCGTTCTAATTTGACTTATTGCATGAGCGCGAGCAGACTGTTTCCAGTAACTGTACAATTGTTGTCGAAGTGCCTAGTTGCAGGATTTCGCTAATTTCATGTTGTTTGCACGAATAAGTCACTTTTTCTGTCCTAGGAGTACACACTTTGAACACTAAACAGACCAGTGAGCTCTCAACTTCGAGGAATCGATGCATTTTCCCCGAATATCAGGTTTTATGGTGCCATGGTTTCGCATTTCAAGAGACATAAATAAGTACGTTCATGGAAGAAAAAATATCGCCATTTAATCAACTGCTGATGTCCACATGTGATAAAAACGGACTTAGCTCATTTCACGAAGAACGTAAAGCCGTTCACGTATCAGCCGACAGATTGATACATTTTCTTCATTTTGAAATCACCTAAGATCAGCAATATGGATCTATGCGCTGAACGATATACTCCATTTGGATTAATCATATTCAATCTTGTTTATTGTACGTTACAGTCATAGCTACTTCCATAACTAAAAGTTGTGCTTATTTCATTGTCATCCTGTGGTGGTAACAGATGCGTTGCTCATTGACCACTTGCTAATTCCACTTTCTTTTATTCACAAATGGTTCACGTTTGCGAATAACATGTTTTGCGCAATGTGTTCAGAAGGAGAAAAGAAGAACCATAGAAAACTGCTACAAATAATGAACACGTTGCCTGTCATTCTGTAGTATTTGATGGATGCAGTAACCAATCGGATAACTATCAGCTTTGGAGGTACGTTTGGCATTCTCAAATGCTTCGTGATAAGTCCCGGACATGAGAATTTTCGAATTTTCAATGAAATACTTGACGTATTAGTATCGTGCAAGTGGTTTAACGGCACCCTTGATCCTGAAACTTGGGTTAGCTTAGAACATTGTAGGGTACAAATAGGTGAAACGTGTTTACAGGTGAGCGATATCTACTTGCTAGCAAGCGAGTGATCGGATTTTGGAATGGACCTTTTTGGATGACAGACTCTTGGTCCATTTGAACACTACTGGTTACAACGTTTCTATCAGTTTGGACTTACTGCACGCGAAAATCAGAGTCTAGTAAGTGCAAGTAACAGAGAATAAGCACTAGCTAGCCCATTTCAATTCACATCCTGGGACTCCTGTCGATCCACATGCCTAGAAGCTCACTTCTTAAGAACAGAAAAAACAATTATCAATACTGGGTGTTTGGTGTCGCTCGGCTCGTTTTTACACCTGACCCAATGTTACCCTAAAAGGTTTTATGGTACCTCAAATTTCACAATCATACTTTTCGATTCTGTTTTCGCATTGCCCACTCCGTGAAATGGGCCCCGGTTATCTCGAGGCCAGCCTCTTACTTTGCACTCTTAAGTCAGGCAGGTTACAAAAAACTGTACAAACATTTCTATTCTGAGCATATGTTTTGTATGTTACCGATGCTTCGAATAATGTCCAAGTCATTCCGAATAACTGTTTAATGCAGCCAGCTGAGTAGATATTCGAAGATAAATGCACAGGCAAACACAAGAATGGTGACAAAGTGTACAAAATATCTAGAAATGAAGAAGTTTAGGATTTCAACATTCATCAAACATACAGGGTGTACCTGTAGGTCATCAAAAGTACTGGTTGGGTTGCACAGGAAACGAGCAAGGCACGGAATAGTTGAGGACTGGTAGACGGAAATGCGAGCACGAATAACTTTGTCTCTGTTCTGTTACTCGTAGACGAACGGGAAACACAAGCACTAAGACCCTTCTTGTGTGGATGGCGTGAATTGTTCAGTGCCTGATTCGACAACGTCTATCACGCTTTGTGGTGCCGAGGCACGAAGACCGTCAAAGTTTTAAAGTAAATTCACTTGGATGGGATAGTTGCCTGTGTGATTTCATTTTGATGAAGTCTTTGTTTAGCAACCCAGAAAAGGAATGCAACCAGTTTCGTGAAATGCAAGTAAGAAGAAAACGTTTAACAAGATCCTGGGATACGGACATAGTCCCGGGATCCCTACCTAGTAAGATAATCTGCTAAACCCAGTGGGGAGAAAACGCGATTAGACCATCGTGTATTGTTATTCTAAGGTGCGTAACAGAAGAATGTCACAGTGTGGTAGTGTTTTCTAAACTCATCCTGGCAAAAGACTCAGCAACATAGATGCACATAAAACCTTCTGAGAGAGACAACAACGTCTATGCATTTACGGGAAGTGAGGGTAGGTTGTGGGCTTTTGCCCAGCTGATGAGGTCAGGAAGATCGGACTGAATGAGAGAGGCTGAGCCAGGCCCGAAATGAAGAACACGGATTGTAGTTACATCAACGCACTCAATGAACAAAGAACTATCTTTAGTCGGCATGGAGGATCTTTTTGCCCTGAATAGAATGACGAAAGGGAATCCGCCTGCAGAGCACTTGGGATAAAAGCATAAACGGAAGGGACTTTGCTTTTGTATTTTGTGAACTTTTGCTTAACTGTGAAGCAGTCCGCCAAGTTTGAATATCGAAAAGCTGAACATCGTGAATGATATAATATTAATAACACAGCGTTGTTGGTAGATGTAATGCGCCAACGTTTCGACTACCGTGGGTAGTCTTTCTCAAGGCAAGTTTTACAATCAAATGACTGAGGGAACGTTCACATGCCAACTGATGTTTTTCACAATAAAAACCAATACATGGCGCATCGATTTTTCGATACACTCCTTACGTCGTTTGGTCCGGATACTGAACATCGTGACTTGAAAAAATATAATCAGTTTCTGCCTGTCCACACTAATGGTTGCCTTGCTATAATTCAGGAAACAAATTCTGCTGCATTTCGATTTCCTGTCTAGCAAAGACAAAATGTCATGATTTAAGTGGACGATGACATTCAAAGTAGGGAAAAATGTTATTTTTGGATTGGCACTAGATTAAAGTTCCGGAGTGAAATAAGTTCCAGTGTGAAAATCCGTAAAATATTTGAAGCCTAAAAACATCAGAAATTTAATACGGGGATGTTTAAAATAACCGACCACAAAATTCAAGTACAGTATAGAAGTCACGTCGAAGGGTTCACTGATATTCTCCGGCGCCGCAACAGGACTGGAAGGCAAACTCTGGATGGTTGCCATAGCTAAGAAATTGTAGCTGTTTAAAAATTTACACCTGCACAGAATGACCGACGCACTAGTCTAAGAGTCCTCGTGGATAATGGGAACTTTGAAAGACTTACTTCAAGTACTCTTGACGGGAGCTAACTACCCCTCCTCCTAGGGTTTTATGGGGCAATGGTCTGTCCGCACAGAAACAAATAAACTCACCAAGGTAAATAATTTCACATTTGCCTTTATCATGAAACCGGCGTTCTTGAGGGAATAGGATTCCAAGTTGAATTGACATACAATGAAGTAGGAGATTCTTTAAATCTTTGAAAATTCTCATGACTGCGGAAACGTTGTGGTTCAAAAAGACCGGTAAAGTCACATAAAACAAAGTTTTCTGACAGTGACTTCCTTACTGTCCACCAAGGTGCCTAGGTCTCCACGGACTACACATATTCAGTCTTTAATAGCGCTTTAGATGGTAATAAGCTTATGACAGACTTCATAAAATAGTCAGAGCACTTCAAGATTCTTCAACAGAAATACAGTTACTTCAGTAACCATGAGCGAATGAAACGAAAAACGGGTTTGCCCTGTGTGAACTACGAAGTGTAAATCCCAAAGATGTTAGGCGAATGAAGCATGGCCTATTCAAAAGTCTCTTCTAGAAAGAAAAGAAATAGATAGAAAGCAATTACTTAGGTCATCACTGAAAAACGAGTCAGCTGTTCCACGCATTCCAAAACCGTGCATTGGTCAGGACCCAATAGTGTTATCACAAGGGAACGTTAGATTACCAGAAAACTGTGGTAAAATACTCTCAGTTTGATGAACATGCGAAACGGCGCTGACGAAATGAAGCACTACTGTCAAGTAATCTAAAATTATGGATGAAATAAATCATGATCTGAGAAATGCAAAACAGGCCACGTGACATAGTAAGTTTCGGGCTGCTTCAGGAACAAATTGATCAGAAACTGAGCGAGTGATAAGTAGAAAATCCGAATGCCATTTTCTAGCTTATTTAATGTAAGACCTACCAATCAAGCTAAGTTAGATTAAATCTGATTACTTGCTTCATTTTTCACTAGACTTGCAAATGTTATTGCCTGCTATCGGTACTATGAATATTTCTATTTGGGTTGGACGGCACCATTAGGTCTTCCTGTTTTCAACATTTCCACCAATACAGGTTATTTTTTGTGAGACAACTGATGCATGGTGTTAAAGGTTGATAATAAGTGGTCTACTGGTTCATTACTTTCACACTCGGTCGCATTTGTTCTGTGTTTAAACGTTTCTCCTAAAGCTTTCGAAAGCTTGGTCTGCCTTTCATTCCGTTACATGTGGCCGAATATTGTCGTTTTCTGTTACTATCCCCTTGTGCGGCCGTTCAACTGAGCAGCAGTTTCGAGCGGACTGGGGTGAGCTCATTTAGTGTCACATAATTCACGTTTTCCGACAAAAGTGAGCCAACTTGAACGTGGATTTTCTTGATTTATTCCGTTGTTCTTTACAGTACTCGGTGTTCGAGATTCTTGGGGCTTATGAAGATCGGGAGTATGACAGTGCGCGAATATAGTTGTCACGAGGCCACCCCAAAAGGTCGTAGAGATCCAACCAAGTTTCATCAGATCATCTACGACCACCAGTCGATCGAAGCCTCACGAGCCGATGCGACAGTTTGTTTCCGTGGCTGGTTTATGCATGAGGCTGTATGCAACGTCAACAGGAGACTTGAATTCAGGTGTAAAGACCATCAGTGAAAATGACCATGATTTTGCCAACTGCGCCGTATCTGTTTGTTACAAGGCCTTTGTAAGTAGGGGAAACGAGGTCAGCGGGTGACAGGTGATGGTCAAGTGGTTCAGGTGTTGCCCGCGTTCGAGGTCAAGGGTTTCAGCCACTTTTGCGCACACTGTGATGGCCGAGGGCAATTCATTTTCTCCCTTTTCATTACCACTTCTCGTCTGTGAAAAACTTACGCGGATTCATATCACTTCAAGGTTCAAGTTTGTGGATAACCGCCCTCAGAGAGCTGTAGGCTTCAGAATCTACGTATTCTTTCCCTTCAAAAGCACTCGTGCTCCGAGCACAGAACAAAAAGACTATTATAAACTTTCCCGACACAAAAACAAGTCAAATAAAGTGATTCGTTTTCTTTACACCTCAATATTGTATCTGAATACGATGCATTTCACGGAACAACATATCAGTAGTGATAAGTGAGTCTAATGCGTGACAAAACGTTTCCAAACTATTGTTCTTCTCTTCTTTCTTCGACCCACTGTAGAATTATTTCAGCATGTGCCCACAGATCTCCTCTCAAACTGTGATCACTGTCGGTGCGGGGAACAATGATTGCTGCCGGATTTCTCGTTCTGACCAGTACTTTGATTCATATCCGTTCATGGCATATGTGGTAAGTTTCAGACTGATTTTTGGTAGATCATATTTGTCATAATAAATGTGTTTCTTCGCCGAAAACACTGACATATTAGTCGAAATAATTCAAACCAGGATGCCTGCTCACGTCACTGATCCCTATATTTCAGAGGTAATTGGCTCCATGAGTTCTAGATGCGGCAAAAACATTTATTTATTTTGTTCCAGTAAGAGGCTTCTAAGCTACACCCAAAAGCTGGTAACCAACGCGAGGACCTGTAATTCCCGGGCGAGTGTTAAACAAACTCTGTTAACAGGTGGACATAGCAAGTAGGTTTTAAAATGTTCCTAAAATGAGACAGTTTCAAAGTGGAACGAATAAATTAGAAATCAAAACAAAAAACGAAAATCCTTTTTCCGTTTGTCCTATCGGAAATTTCCAGCTATCAATAAAGCAAAACTTTTTGGCAAGTTCAACTTTTTTGATTACTTCAAGTAAACGCTACCTTTTATTAGTGGCTTCCATTGGTTCCTTTGATTGAATCGTTATTTCTTTCAGTTTCGTTGATTTCCTCGAATGCATGTGCAGAGTTTTTTTACAGAGATCGATTCAAGCCACTGGATTATCCTCCTTGATTGCATTCATAAATTATGGAGTAGGTTGGACGATCAGGTTTTTGTGCAGCGATTAAAGATGTCACTGAGATTGTGCTTTGCGACTTAGAGGGCCAAAGAACATTTCATGTTTGTCGCGTTGTTCTGACAAGAAGGGATTTAAGGGCAAACCTGTACTGGCCTACCCGATTCGCAAACGTTAGCGCGTCGATCGCAAACAAACGACCATAGGCTGATTTCACGACACCCCATAACGCATCCGGGTACCTAAACGGTGTTTTGTTGGCCTATAACAGTGTCGTTTCGTCCGGACCTTTTTTGCTTGGAAATGACCCAGACTTTGTGGACATTTTAATCAAATTCTTAATCTATTTGCTACACAGTGGATTGTCAGGTCCATATATTGCCTAACGTTTACATTCACTTCATGTATAACGCTGATCCATTCTGCAGTGACCCATCTGGAAGACATTACCTTGCTTGAGACCTGCGCGTTCTGCACTTATTCAAAATGACAACGGATCAGTGATCTTCGATTCCATGTGACAACAGATAGCAAAATTGGACAGTTAACTCTGGCAATTTCCAAACAGAAAATTCCGATCAATGAGAAAACCACCAAATTAGGGGAACAGCTATTGAAAACAAAAAAAACTTGTAAGCAATTTAATTATAAATCTGTCTTGACGACGATAATCCTCAGTAACCAAGAATTTGGCAAATTATAGTATCTGGGCCTAAAGTTGCACTGTTATTAACACTGTTACAATGAAAATTTCAAAGAAAATTTGAAATTTTCACCCCCTATTTTCGTGATCTGTAATGTGAGTTGCTCTAATGCAGCAAAAAAAAGAAAAAGAATTTTCAGAAGAACGTCCCTATCCCACCGTGCCACGCGGCAAAACATTTCCATCGATTGTCCGTTCACCACTAGGAAGACGGCTTTGACATCTGCATGAAAACCTGTCTGGCGAAAATCAATCTTTTATGCGTGTGAATTTTGTTTTGAGCCGTTAATTAAATTGCATGGTTCGTTCTTTGTTAGCTCATAGCCGTTCATCTCCTCGCCCTTAACTATTCCAACACACTTGACAAAGTCTTGTAGGACGAAAACAGCCGTTCGTGTTATCCTCGCTAACCACAAATTCCTCACGAATCGCAATCGTGGCTAACCCATCGTAGCCCAACGGGGCCAGCATATCATCTAGACCGATTGCCAAACCCAATGACGCGGTGAAAGTTGAAAAAAATTTGTGCACGAAATTGGTCACCTCGCCCAAATGTTGTTCACCTCCGGTTTCTGTGCTCGAATAAACAATTTCACATGAAGTAATTTCTTGACTTCCCGACTGTTTCTGAGTGCGACTAAATTATAGGAAAAAAGTGAAAGAAGTTGGTCACCAGGGAAATGGATTTTTCACTAGAAAAAAGTGTCGAAAAGTGGAAAGATGAGCATCGATAAACCAAATGAATGAAATGCCGCGTTCAAATTGCAACGGATGACAAAAGGATCACGGTAGTGATGTCACAAATTCTGTAATTTTCTGTTTAGAGACTTGTGATCGACGGTTATTTAATAGAATACAAGCGCCACATGCCTGTGTGGTTGTGTATTTACCCCTTTTCGAGGGGATTATCCTTGTGGTAATGAATATGAGGATGGATGATTTACAGAACTTGAAGAGTTGAGCCATTGCGCAGCAGGTTACTTACTCCAGAATACCGGGCTTTTCACATCAGCTTCAGAAAATAGTGAACGGGGAATGCATTAAGCTGACCACAGCACACCTTTTATCATAGGCATACTTATCCCGAAAGATCATTCAGATAACTCGTAGTATTTTGCAATTTGTTACCTAAGAATGCCAAATAACTAGAAATTTTTCGAAGGGTGAGTTTATCATCACAAAATAAAATACGATTTAGGCGACGTCCATTCAACGCTCAGGTGAATACCCTGTCAAAAGATGCTTGATCTCCCGACATGAGCTATTCTGGCGAAAACTGGGCATTTTGAATCAGCTTACTACACGTTGTGCAATCCACTGACTAAAATATGAATGGGAGATCCTAGTGCTTGCCAGAAGGACTTTTTGAATACGGAAATTCCATTGATTTATTCATTCCCGGGAAAGAAAGCACTGCAAGAATTAGGGCAACATAGGTAGTAATTCGATTCGAGAATAGACTCTGAATTAGCATGCAGTTGTTGACAACGTTAGGGGTGAGAATAGGGGTAGGGTGACGAAATACTTTTCAATGAGATGACGTGGAGATCATTTGGACTCGGGCTTAACAAATGCTGACCAGAAGGACAAAGTGCGTCTTGGAGGACAGCAAAATTTAGAGACGAGATGACTGGATTGTTTAAGAAGGTTGCTGGTTTGCACCGTGATACGGATTGGCTAGATGAAGAGTGGCCTGGAGGCTTAAATTTTCACTCTTATAAGAGATGATGTTGCCCTAGTTAGGTGCACCAGCCTTTTAGAGTTGAGATGATGTGAAGAAGTGTTCAGCCCAAAACACAAATTTCTTCTCGAGGTTTGCTCAGAGGTTACTGAAACATGATGGGACCGTATTTCAAACAGTTTAGAAGAATTAACTATTCAAAAAATTAACCGACTAAAGACTATTGAACTTCATTTGTTTGAGTTGGTATGGGAAAACTCGAGCTCATGCTGACCGCAGAATTCACTCAGGCACCCCGCATCCAAAAGTTAGCTGCTCAGTTCGGAATTAGAGGCGCGAATTTTTGCTTGCTGAGCTTATGCTGTGCCATCGGTCTAAAGTTGACACAACTCTTCAAAGCGAATGACGTGAATGGACATCCAGAATGGATATCCGAGCTGTTATGTATTTATCTCGCGTTCACGACAGACAAAATAACGTGTCTAATTAACCGAACTACTTACGCATGTGCATGCACACACACACACACACACGTACAGATACAAAGCCAAACATATGTTGCTATTTCTGGCATTCAGTATAACAACACTGCAAAAAGCGCAGTCTGTGAAAGAAAGGGGACTACGCTGGCGTCTACCCAATGTAACAAACGATGGACAAGTGTATCCAGTGTGTGTGTGTGTGTGTGTGTGTGTGTGTGTGTGGCGTCTGCTGCCACGACTCAACTGCCACTAAACCGTAGTCATTCATTACTTGCCGACTGTTTCTACTACTTAAATACAGTTCCCCACTTTAGACTTAGGACACTGGTTTTCGACAGAGCAGTTAAAACTGACCGGTTCGATTTTTGACGTCTAATTTTACGTGTAGTGCCTGAGTGGATTGTCAGCTATATGGATTTCTGAACTTTGGAACGTGAATTCGAATGTGAATGTACCGTTCCCAAATCCTAGACAACATCCTTTGGAATCTAGTGACTAACAAACTAAGGTAATGGGATAAGCATCACAGGATATTCGAGTCAAACCAGATACCAATTGATTTGGATTGACAGAAATGGTTGATCGACCCGAGGCAATTTTGTTTTTCACCCTTGACTAGTCGGGATAAGGCTCGCAATAGCACCCAAACAAGTGACTCAAGACCTTAGAGCTGGGAATGTTAGATAGAGGATAAACAAATGAATATGATATTTATATGTCCTTAGGTAGGATTTTGAATATCTTACAAGAATTTGCGTCTTAATTTAAAAATAACTACCACGAGATAGTAAGAAAAACGAGAACATACTTTTTCGGAGAGTGATTCGGCTTCAGATAGTAAAATTCGAAAAAAACCTAACAGTTCTTGCAGAGGAAAAACTGGGTGAAGTGGACAGGTTCATTTACTTGGGGGGTTGCATCTCACCTGGTGGTCGTATATCGGTTGAAGTGCCTTCGCTCATGCAGAAGGTTCATTTGCTATTCATCGAATTGAAGTATGTTTAGTGTCGGGTGTACATAGAAGTGAGGTGGGTACTACTATACGGCTAAAAAACATGCCTGTTGAGAGCATAATGTGTGCGGAGCTTTCAGTATTTGAACACCATAGTTCTCCTAGTATTGGTACAATATGGTAGGAGTAAATCAGAGGTTAAACCTACTGTATCAGGTCCTAGGGTCGAAAATTTAGAACAGACGCTGAATCAGGTTAAGATGGTTGTAACATGTTTTCTTTGTGTTATCAGAAAGACTGCTTGGTTGTACACTGTTGTACGAGGCTGATGATGCTTGGAAGATAAGTCGAGATGGTCAGTCAATGAAATGGAAAAAAGCATGAAAACTTTAGCCAGTCGACCGGCTTGTGTAGGTGTACTCAGGTCTCTTGTTTGGGGTTCACGGGATCCGCTAACTCTACCTTTGAAGATCATATACGATATGGCTAAATAGCGCAATCAATGGGGTTCTCGCTTTGGAGGCCTTCTGATGTTCTCCGTTCTTTTTTCTTTGAGTAGGTGGTGCTGTGGGGTAGCAATCAAAATTAAGGAATTTTGGTTCATGGTTAGTGGTCGTAAAGAATGAAACGAACTGAAAAAGTTTATGGTCTGACCTAACTCGGTTAAGTGACCGGCCTAGAAGATACCTGGGAACATTGTGAAATAGATGCACTGAAAAGTCAATCCCAATGGACTTGAAAGGTGGACCAGCAATGAAGAGCGGATTACCAGGTCGATAATGACCTCCAACAGGTTTCAAAGAATGACGTTCCACGTGAGAAGTAAAATGGCGAAACGCAATGTTTTATCCCCTTTTGAAATGTCAGCAGCAAGCGAGGAAGATGGACAGTATAAAAGCTGATTTCCCATTCGTTTTCGCGACTGGAAACAGTGAGACAATTCCTAGCTTTGACCGAACAGACAGCACCAAAAAGTGAAGTGAACAATATTTGAAAACTGGAACCAGTTCGCGGAGTACAGCTGGTCTGCATTTCGGTCAGTGAAAATCATCTCTAGCAGAAATCACCTACTGTTACGGAAAATCAAGTGATGACATTATAACGAGCAAATTGAATGCTAGTTTTAGGAAGTTTGATCAATTGAGTATTTCTGGACATGTGACGAATAGAACAGTCCTGATTATTTTCACGCCTCGTTATGCATACCGTACCAGGTTATTTGTGTTGTGGGCCAAGAGTGACAGGTGATTGTGATAAAGAATGATGTACACAGGACTCGAAAAAATGACTTTTGAACTATCAAGGAACACTATCCTGCTTACTTGTTTATGAAGTTTGGCAGAAAACTCCTGGTCACCAACAAATTATTTGGATATGATTCTTCAAAGATTTGATAGAACCTTTGGAATACAAATACTTTATGCGGTAACCTGATCTTTAGGAATCCCCTAGTGAGAGAATAGGTGTTTGGAGACAATTCACAGTAGTTATGTTCACCATTCACGAGCGAACGGAGCGTGTCTGGGAGAACGTCAATTATATTTAGTTATTTCCACTGTCCATTTGAACTTTATGTTTGATGGAAGTTTAAAAAACAGTAAATTTCGGGGGGTCTTCAATGAAACGACTACGTGTCTCGGATAGGACAGCAAGCGCTGTAACCGATAATCGGGATTCGATGTACCAATGAAAATGTTACCATGGACATCAGCGTACGGAACGAAGACATAAATTAGAACTTCGTTGCAACCGCGAGTGGTATACTGACAACGACAGGGATGTTTTACTTCAAGGAAAATCTGGAGCTTATTACAGGGTTAAACTAGTGGACATTTTGCAGGCAGTCGGGATTTTGTGTCACGGTGATTAGAGAGTTTGCCCAGCGTTTCCAACCTTTCGGTTCAATCCCACGCTTTGACGAACCTATAAATAACACGTTTTGTCTGAGATATTAGATGTAATGGGGGAAGCGTGCCAAGTAGCAGGGAACTTCTGACGAGTTCGGATGAAACAACGAAATGATGAATGCCATGGAAAGACGGATAAATCTGAGGTTTTGAAAATGATACAGATGTATACGACTGGAAAAAATTATTTGCAAACCGAGAGTCGCTAAGATGAAATAAAACACGAAATCCTTTGAACAGGAGGAAAGCAGGCGGGTTTACAATTTCGATCCCTCATTATTACTCCTGAAGGCCAAAACGTTGTGTTCAGTAGTGCCTTCTTATTCAGCTGAGGAATAACTTCAGTGACTTGATTTCTGGTATACTTTATTAAACTGAGGGTTGTCCTACAAGTGATGTTCAATCAAGTGATTCGTGTTTGAAGTCCAGGTCCGCGGAAGATCACTTATAAGAGTATCTGCGCTGTAGGTCCAAATTCCTCCGTTTGACTCAACCTGACGACACTGAATTTTAGATGTGCACCACAGAATAGAATATTCAAGACTAGAATTTCACTGTTTTATATAGACTTTCGCGTACATAAATATAGCATTTCAGTCAAAAGCAAGAATGAAAAAAAAATGGTTAAAATCATTGTCTTGTAACAAGAGAGAAAGAGACAGAGAAGAAAATCTCATTAGGTGAATGGTTTGATCCTCGCGGTTAGATTGCTCAGGAAGTCGGCTGAAATACTATTCCGGTTTGTCAAGAAACGTGCTAAATGAGAAGCAGGGAGTTCTTGTGAATAATAATACGGGAAAGTATGAGAGAAGGTAAAGTGGAATTATGAGAACTTCATGCGGTGAAATCATCGTGCACAGGATGAGAGGGATATGAAGGTATTTTATCAGTAAACGTTTTACAGAAAGTTAGAAAATGATCCCACAGTTTAATAGAACGAAAGACAGAAGAGTAATGCTTGTTAATTCCCAATAAATGATTTTAAAATAATTCCTAAGTAAACCGGTCAAAATAACAGATGAACAGTAAACAAAAATTGGAAGAAAACAATGGTATGCACAAAATTGTCCATGGTGCTATATTCTGCTCTGTTGTGTCGAAGCATTCTGCCATGAAATAGCAACCTTCGAATATTCCCTACATAGATGGAAGCGTGAGAACTCAGCTTCAGGTTTCTACTTACACTAACTCATAGGCATTACACAAAATCCCTGAACGTAAGTGTTTCAGAGTTAGTAAATGATGGTTCAGATGCACACGCTATAAGGCATTCGAAAAAATTAGGTGTGTTAAAGATCCACATCGCCTCATCCGGAACAGTTTTAAGTGGAAGACAAGTTGTTGGAAAAGCTTTTGTTTCAAAACTGACGATCTGATTGTTCATCCGTCGCTGAGTGAAATTATTGATACTTACTTGGTCGGTGGGTTTAGCCAATTCGGTGCAAGGTATCTGTCAGTTTCCACAGTGTAGGTAACTGAGCGCGTGCATATGAACTGAAAGGAGTCACTGGGATTGAAGTTGCCCATCTGCACATAACTTGTTGTCCATGCTCTTAGATTAAATCAATAGCATGGAAGGATATTTGAAAAATTGGTTCGCATGATCAGCGTAGTTGATTCTCTGCGGTCATCGGATGTCGCTTCCTTTTCATTGAAACATTTTGCAGACCAGGTCAGCTATGCCCTTTCTGTGCAGACTAATTATATATATATATATATATATTGCCGCTGTTGCTGGCCTAGTATTGCATTGTCAAAGTAGACAAAAACACGTAATTTCATGCGCTAATGTAATTTGTAACTTATGCTTGGTGAACAAGCAGAAAATATTCCGCAACAGTACAGCAGGTGTCCGCAACAGGAGAATATGCCTGTAACCGATAAAGTGTACGAGGGCTTTCTTCTCGGATAAGTTCAAATGGTTTGCGCATGACGACAACCCGTAGGCATATAAACAACCGGCAGAATGAATCACAAACTGAATGAAATCCATCTTCCCCATGCTAAAATCTAATCATAGTCAAGGTTACGCGAAGCTGACCGGGACTGGTTATCGATCAGTAAACACGGCATGTGAGCATATATTCCCGGATGTGTGTCTGCATGTGTCTGTTGGATTCACCTATTGCTACTAGCAGTGTTAAGCCTAGCTACTCGATTGTCCTTTCCAATATATTTGTTTCTCAAACATTTTCTGATAATCAGGGAACCATTGCACTGACCTTGTCGCCAAAATTCATTTCATGATACTCACAATCGTCCGCTTGTTATCATCTACGGCTTCTGATTGTCCATGGGATGGTATGTGTCCATCGACGTCGAAAACTTCGTCCAAGCCTATCTGAAACCGTCAACCCTGCCGCCAATTGATCCATGATCTCACCTCCAATGGACTAATAATATACCCTCGTACCACACGACACATTCCCTCGTCTGACGATTTTATACCTCACCACACTTGCTCCTTCCCTTAACTTTGAACTAAGGACCTGAATCGACCTCTGATTAGTACGAAGATGTGCATTTCGGTTCTCGAACACTGGAGCGCAGTACCCCGCATCCTGTTGGTTGCCAGCCGTAAGCTCTTCCACTTGCTCACCTATATGTTTGGTCTACGCGGTTGATGGCTGCCTCCATCGTCCATTTTTGTACAAATACCGCAATTTTATTACTACTAATTGTGTGTTCTGTCTAAACAAAGTTAATATTTATACTTGGTACCATTTACACTATTACTGACTGTCGTCTATCTCGATGTAAGCCAGAACGTTGCTTCTTGAAGCCTGACAACAGTGCGTATCGATTTCGTGTTTTTACTTTGAGTATTGACGGACGACATAATTCAGACTGTACAAGACCGGCTGTCGCTAGTCCGTGTAATTCTACAAACATTGCTACTCGGTTCATAGGCAGCGCAGGATTTAATCCAAAAAAACGGCATTTAAATAAATTTAATAGTTTTCAGATTCTAAAAGAACAGAAAATCATGCAACTATAAAACCAAGTGAATAACTAACGTTACAGCACCAAAATTTAAATTTCTCTTTGAAAGCGCGTATGCGAATTTCAATCCCTGGAAATGTTCAGACAACCGTGTGATATCACAGACACGCAAAATGAGTTGATTGGATGCATGGTTGATTGATCGGCAGTTCATCTTGTTCCACTTATTTCTAACTAATTTTGGCATAAATGATTGGGGATTATCACGTAACAGCTTCTCGATAACCTTTAATTTCAATGAGCAAAAATGGCTTACCTCGAGTAGGATACGATCCCACACGCAAGCGCCACTCATGTTTTGATGATGCATGTACTCTGACAACTAAACATAAGACCGAGCTGGAGGAAGTTATGAAATTAACAAACAAAATATGCAATCGAACACTTTGTAGTTTTACTAATTCGAGTAACTGTTTTCTGCGAGTCATCTAGCGTTTAGCACATTTAATTTCCCAAGGCGTTTGAGAATAACGTTGACAACTTGCCGGATTAGAGTAACCAAGGTACTAAAACATCCGTTCAAGTCTCACTGGGGTCATCAACTTTGACATTTATTGGCTTAGCGAAAAGCTCGTCACAACCTTCCGGCCCCCTGCTACATACAAATAGGCGTGAAAATTTGCCGAAAACAATTTCATTTGCCTGTTCCTGTCGCGCCTGTCACTCCGACAAACGGAATCTATTCAAACAATATTTTGCCCGTGTGAGCTGTCGAATAAGTCTGTCAGTATCGATGATTTCACTACTTGTTTATGATGCACCTCGTATATAATTAAATTACCACTGCATAATGTCAAACAGAACCGTGGTAAATGTTCCTATAATTGGTTCAGCTCACTCCTGTATCGTGCTCCACACGCTAATCACATGCCACTGGTTCACGGCTCTATGCACAAAGTCCTTATCGAGGTCTCGTTAGTCACTTTCACGTGATATTTCACCTCGAGCAGTTTCAGGTATCGTGTCCAGCAGGTCGTTACTTTCCAAAAAATGACACAGTAAACGGACTTCCGATTTCGAGGACGGCGGTGTGGTGTGAATCGTCACCAGTCCGCTGTGACCGGCCCAATCACTGCATCACTTCCCCGTTTATTTGCGCCCACTTTATTCTTTAATTATTACACATATGCTAGAAAATTTGTCAATGACGTTTCATCTAAAGGCAAGGGTGATATGTAAGATTATGGCAGTTCCATCTTCTTTATCAGGCTCCAGGAGTTAAGCCCATGGAACTTACAGCTATCAGAGTTCCACCTAAATCCATTCATAGGCTCCCTTTTTGTTGATTTCATTCACGTATATGAGGCATGGAAGTATGTAGCTTTCAAAAAGCAGACCATTAAATACTGTAGGATGCCAAATGGCTGGGGGATTAGTATGGAGGGGATTCGAACCTGTGAAGCCGACATCCAAATACTGCGACGTCGACCACTTGACCATCTCCGGTTGGTGAAAAAAGAACATACAAGTTCGTAAGTTTTGTCATCGTGTTCAGCCAAACTGAGAGCAAAACCTCCCAAATGTTCTACCTGAAATGTCATTTTTGTCTCACTGGACTCGCTTCCCAGAAATAAACAACATGATAACAAATGTTTCTCGCTTAGAATCGACGGTTTCAATTTTTCCAAAAATAAAAACACCAATGCATTATTTTCTTCTGGTATCAAACAGTTGTAGAGTGGAAAGCCCACTTGGTTTGACTGTATATTCAGCTACAGCAGAACACGTCAAGGATGCGTCTCTTGCTTTCATTCTAATCAAAGTGCTAAAGTGTTACGATTGTATTTTATGTGTGCCTGGTTACTTTTCGTTTGCTCATGCACTTGGGGAGCGAAAACAGACCTGAATTACATATTGAAGTGGTTGCTTTGAAGCAGCATATTCACACTCATAAAAAACGAGCAAACCTAATTAAAACCACTGAGGAATCTCGAATATGTTATGCCATATCTAAGACGAATAAGAATGAGATGCAATAAACTGCATGCCTCAGCACAGGTCGAATAAGAAGTCAAAAGGAAGGTGCATCAGACAGTTTGACGAGAACTCACGTTTAAAGCAAGTTGCACAAAATGTGGGTCACACAAAACAAGTGGTGGAATCATGTTCGTTTGGGGTAAAACTTGTCGACCATTGGGAACGTTCGACAGCTGAATCCGGACACATAAGCAAATACGGCGGAGGGTAAACACGTATGGGGGAAATGTAATATAAAGATGGCAACGCACAGATCATTCGATGGGCGCTAAAATCCCACCCATCGCTAAACTCAGTTGCGTAGGGCATCAGATGTTGAGCATCTCGAGAAAACGGTTGCACTGAGATATTCAATCAAAATAGTCAGCCGCTAGGACATAAAATATGTTGTTCGAATGAGTATCGATCTGTTGGTAGGGTAGCGTAACATGCGAATGGTCGGTCGACGTTACCAGAATTGCTGTTTTTAAATCGGGAAAAGTTGTTACAAACCACAATACCATGCAGGTTAAAAAAGGTTAAAATACACGAACATCAATCTCTAATACAATCCGCCGTTTTCGTTTATTCCATTCAAGAATTTTATTGTGCAGTACAACCAGTGACGGAAATTAAAAAAGGTGGGCAGCTATGAGCATGCGTGACTCATGTTCAGATCACCGTAACCTGCTCAGATTCAGCCCATGACCCCTACACCTGGATGTTGCCAAAGTTGTTTCCCGCCAAACTTAAACGTTTCCGAGACGACCAAGGTGCTAATTCATTGGAATTTTTCTCGTACCTTCCGTTCTCAACGATTACGCTTGCACTTGGATGCGGAAATTTGACCAGACCAAGGCATTGGGCAACTACACCTAGACGAATAATCCGATACCAGGCCGACAACAAAGACGCGTGCTGATGGTTGGTACGTCTCTCCATCGGAAGCAGGATCCATCTGACAATGGAAGTTTCCGTCGTGATGATGCGCGAGAAGCAACCACACTCTGTCCATTGTCATCAGAGTGCAAATTCACGGTTAGGAACTAGTTTTCTGCTTCAAATTTCCAGTGAACACCCATCGTGTAATCCAAACAATCGTGCTCCTGGTAAAACAACGGATTCCTGAACATTAATCACAAAATTACGTTGCTTTTGTTTAACGCTGTGCTTCAAGAATAAAAAAAAATCGCACATGTTCTATCTGCACATGCGACTTTCCAACTAGACTCTGACTGGAAAGTATAGCTTCTCTGAGCAGCTATACATTTGATGTGTTCCAACATCATTTGTTCAAAACTAAGGATTCCAGTAGACTCCAAGTAGCCATTAAGAATCCTGGTTATTGAGTGGGCATACCTTTCCTTATCAGCTCTAGTTTTCTCTGAGCATAAGTGTAATGCTACACAAGCAGACACAGAACATTTCGATGCACAGGTTCGGTGCTCTACCCAGTGCACGGTAGTATTTGTAGTGCAGTTCTCTTCAATGGAAACATTTCATTCTGCCGCACCATGCAGCCCAGCAAGTGAGAAGTCTAAACAGTCTGCTATTTAAACGATCAAACGTAAAGTTAGATCACACAATACACACGCACCACGATAAGTTTGTGATGAACGAAATATATCCCTGAGTGTGCACGCATGCATGCGTGTGCTTGCGGTGGAATAGCACCGGAAATGCTAGGATCTCTAATCCGTAATGCATTAAAGTTAGCAGCCATGCTATGTTGTTGATCAAACGTGTATATATTCATACAAAGTAAACAAATATTGCCTGCACCACGGCAACGAGTGAAAATCGTGAACTTTAAGAGCTTACCAAAATTGTAGAATAAAGCTAACTTCAAAAGTGGTGTGCCTGTAACATTTACAAATTAAAATGGTTTTTGCCAATCTGAAAAAATGGCTTGCGCGACAGTCAATGCTCTACACAAAAGTCCAAAATGCAACACTCAGGACTAGGTAAATATTCAGCTAAAGATCGGATTGATTACTGAAGTTAATCTTTCAGAAAATCGAATGAAATCGCTACTCAAACAAGACTTTGCGTCAATGAAATCATCATCAAACATTTCATTGTTCATTTTCAGTCTCGTTGACCAGGAGGTTCGCATATATTGAAATCAAAACCAACTATCAACAATGTATTGGATTGTCAGACGAAACACCTAAATCACTACTTCTACTAGGGTGAATTACACCTTCGTCCAACTGGCTGATGGTGGCCAAGCGGATAAAGTCGTGGTGTTCTGGGCATGAATGTCACAGGTTCGAGTCCTCCCACTGCCGGTCAATTTACCCATGCTTCCCCCTTCCTGAAAAATGATATGCACTGTTGCTTCATTAATAAAGGAATTAAAAAAGTAAAAGTTGTTCTTACTATGAAGGGATTGGGCACATCCAAAAGTACTATCGTTATCTCTCAAAGAAAAAAATATTTTTTATGTATGGACTGAGACTTTTGACTGAACCCATCCAGTTTTAGTAGAAAACGTTGAATTTTATTGCAGCTCCGGAAATTAATTCATTGTAGATGCCATAAGTTGCGAATCAGCCATTCTTGGGAAAATGTTCGCTACAATCCCATCGAGTTTATCTCTCAAGTCTAGCACCATGCTTGTTCACGGTGATGCCGGTCATTTCCCCAGCCATCCGGATAATACGGTGGTTTTGATGTGAACACTTGACTTTTCGGATCTAGGTGTCAATTCACGGCACATGCAATGTATGACTGAAGGCCCTCATGCTCTGAAGCACTTCGTTGTCCTCCAGAGGAAAGCCGGGGATTCCGTGAATCAGCCGATAACTAAGAGGTTAGTTGAACAGTTCTGCTAGTAACAAAAAAGGGAATGGCGATGCAGTCCGTGCTGTTTCGGTCTGATAATGACTCCCCATTTTTCGAACAAAAGGAATTGCAGAAATATCAATGAGAGTGTTTCTCCTGAAGGAAACACCAAGGTGTAACAAAAGGTATCCTTTTGCTTACCACCTCATCCACATGGGCAACTGCGATCGTGACATGAATGCATAGTTTAGGGTTAAATGCCTCGGATTTATGGCGCCTACCAGTTTAAATTGAATCCATGGTAAAACAGTGTCATGTGCGGCTTCATTCAGAACACTATCGACCTGCAAATAAACCCCTTTTTTACACACTCGAGCCTTTCTTAATTATTATTGACGCATCTGACGTGGGTATTGGAACGAGCGTGAAATGAAAGTATAGGGACCTTATGTGTCTCCAATCTTCGCAATCCAAACGTAAACGAGATTCTCAGGCACCAGAAGAGGTGCTGGCCGGATTCTATACGGTACGCCAAATTCATAAACCTGTTTGATCTGAAGCCCTATATTGTCATGCATAGCTATGTTTGTTCGCTCCTGTTCAACTCGAATCAAGTTTTGGGACACCCAAGATTTGGTTTTCAGTAAGCCTACAAATTCCCGCAGTTAGTCACTGAATAAATATCGATAATAAGCGCACCGTTCCGGGTATGCTTGCCATAAACAACAACAGACATGGTTTAAAGAATTGGCAAATCTTTTATATGGCATACTGAAAACAAACCCCCCAGTAAGGAAGATGAACACCAGGTTGTTTGTTAGCCTTTTTGGTCAACTATAGCCAAGGTGAACGGAACGAATTGGACAATACTGTGTCCAGCGTGCAAAACAGTTCAACAAAGCTAACGAAATCAGCAATCATAGTGACCTCGCACGGGCCATCGGCTTGTAGAGCAGATAAACAACCGAACGGAAAAGGGTTAAGACAAAAGGAAGCCCCTAATAACGGCTACCTCAATTTGTGGGTAAACCAGTCCACAACTGCCTTCGTTTATCAATGTCCGTAGCATAAAAGTAAACCAATTTTAAGACTGCGATTTTTCTGAGATGGAATGCTGATTTGGTAGCATGCAATCACGACCGGGTAAGACAATTCGCAAGTACACTTTCATCGTTAGAACAATGTAACCTCAGTTCTTCAAATGGCTCACTGTCGCAGACAGAACTGCAAAAACATAGGGTCACCTTCTTTTCTCCACCTGTACCCCTAACAAACGATGTAACGTTTCAGTTCGGAATAGGATTATGTGATTGTTTTGTAATTCTTGAGTCTAAACTGAAGTGCACGCACCATCCTGTCATCTCCACAATGGTCACAGCCCAGAGTTGTACTGGTGGAAGTCGTATAATACGAAATTGATTACCCTTTTTAAAACTGTCCTATGGATGCGTATTTACCGGATTTCAATGACACGCATTGTATTGTATTGTACTGTGTAGACTTTTGCGTACACTGAACAATGTCCCGTTTCAGTCAAAAGATTTGAGTTTAACAAATAAAACAGGGGGGAAAATTAATAAATAAAATGATGAGAGATACACTCATCACCTCGCAAAGAATATAAAAGCGCTCATCCAGGAATAATCATAACGCACAAGGATAGTCTGATCAGGAATTCGGCTGAAACCCGGTCACGGTTTGTCAAATCTCGTGCTAACTATGGGACAGTGGAGTTCCTATAGATATTGAATCTCGGGGGTTGATGGAACGAAAATCGGATCATATCGAAATATGAGAGCGACACTTTGAAAATCGTTGCGCAGAGGATGCGTGGGATCTGGAAGAATTTTGTGAGCAAATTTCTCACATGCTGTTAAGTGTTGATCACATAGACTGAGATAATTTAGTTAGTGGTATGAAGGACACCCGGCTAATAATTGACAGTCCCCGGCGAACAACTTAAGTCTTTTTTAAGTAAACCTGGAGAAACGAAGGGAGAACAGTGAAGAAGGATTGGAAAACCACACCGGTATACAAATCGGGAGATAGTGCTTTGTTTCACCTTTTAGTGCTGAAGCGTCCTGATTTGAAATGACAGTGGTCGGAGATTCTCTGCATAGGTAGAAATGTGAGAAATCCACTTCAGATTTTTATCAGTAATAACTCCTAGATATATCACAGAATCAACCCTGGTAAGAGTTTTGTGTTGAGGTAAGACGTTTCGGATGGGTAGGCCGGCCGACCGGGAGAGAGAGAGAGGTACACAGAGAGAACAGACATCGGAAACATTTAGATGTGTTGAGATTTAAACCAGCTCATGCAGAGAAATCGTAAACAGAAGATAGGTTGTTGGAAAAACTTTGAAAATCATCGTTGCTCGAAACGGCTTGAGAGAGGGCAACATCATCAGCCATGGTAATAAAGAACTGGGACAACCAAATGTTTCTAGTTTGTGAAGTAGAAGAGGCCGTGGGACCGAATGAAATACCGACGAATAATCTAGAAAGGCACAACGCACAGATTTTATCGATGAACTTAAGAACTTACAAATGTGATGAATTAGGTGGGCGTCAGCATCCAAAGTGGACCCGTTAGATTTATAGGCAAACTAAAAAGGGTTGTCAGGAGGATACACAGAAGAACGCAGGCGCTTAGGTATAGCACGCTCTGTCAGTTCAAGATCAGAAGACGTTAAGGCGATGCGGCGGAAATGTTTTGCTAAAGCAATAGAACTGATATATTTAGGGATGGGAATAATAGTGACGGGTCTCCAGCAGCTGGGGATGGAAGACGAAATTAATGATAATTTAACTAGAGAAATGAATGCATCGGTCAGAACCCTCATCACTTATGCCCCAAAGAGCAACGGTAGAGCGCTCAGGACCAACCACTATGGTAACGAGAAGAGTGCGGCAGAAGGTGACCAGCTTATCTCTAAATATCTTGCAGCTGTATATCATCTTCCTGACCAATTGCCGGGATAACAAGTGGCAGGATGGACTCGCACCGATTGATGCTGTCGACATCCGAGCCAAAGTTCCGGGTTCTTCTTCTTTCCACCCACAACCCTCACAAACCGCCCAACACCAGTCGAAAGTGCCCATACCCGGATCGACTGCTCGTGCCGACCTCAAGAGTTGGCTGACTGACCTGTCAATGTCGATGTTTTTGGTTCCGCTTTTATATGGAAATCCTATCGCCTTCCCGCCCCGACCCCCACACTTGATTATGTACGATTGTATACAGTGTTTCCCTGCGGTCTTCTGAGAGATTCAGTGTTCTGGGTGGTGCCACCGCCTGTGAAACGAAATAGGTGTTTCTGAGGACGCGAAATATCAAGATTGTCGTGTCCGTCTCTGGTGAAACGTTGAACATCGTCATTGAGCAAGTGGTTCAAAAGAGAACAGTAAGATGCGAGCGCAGGGGAAATTTCTGAAAGCAGAATGAGGTTTTCCGATGAAAAGTTACGAAAGACGAACTTGGGATGTGATTTGTTTGCGCTGAAGGAAGTGAAAACGCGACACCAATTTAACTTTGTGCGTTAAACAAAAAGCAA
Organism: Fasciolopsis buskii; assembly: GCA_008360955.1. Lineage (NCBI taxonomy): Eukaryota > Metazoa > Platyhelminthes > Trematoda > Plagiorchiida > Fasciolidae > Fasciolopsis > Fasciolopsis buskii. The sequence continues at coordinate 135,826 of LUCM01001347.1, forward strand.
AACAATGATCGTATACTTGAAAATGACGCACGCGCAAGTTCAGGGGAAAAATAAAGATCGGGGTGGTCGGGTAGTACTTTAATTCTAAAAGTGGAACCGCCTCTGTTGGAGAAACGCAGAGATCACAAACAAACACAATCAGTGTCGGTAGAGTGCCATGATTAGGATCCTTACAGTCGATATGCAGATGACCTAACATGGAGGACCAATAAACACTGGAAAAGAATCGATAAACGATGCGGCATTGCGTTTCGAGCTGAATGGGGCAATGTATAAATTGGTTACGATAGTGCTGGTATGGCGAGAAAACCTAGAATGATACTGTGCCACGAGACAATCAATTCCGATTAGCGAGTACATTTAAACAACTTCGGACTTGCCAGACCAGAAGGAGTTTATGCATGTTGCAACACTGCCTCCAGTCTTCTTCTTGTTCGAACTTCTGTCCTGCCGATGGAGTCTGAATCTGTCTATCGAAACCAATGAATCAGCAATCGCCGGGTTCAGCCCCGATTCTTGTATGCATGTGATACATGTGTGAACATGGATCGGTGATTGAAGTGTGACGGATAGATCCGACATTTTCGCAAACAGAGAGTGGATGCTTGTACTCAACAAAGCCGGAATGGGCATCTTGGCTGGAAGGATGTATTTAAGAGCTGCCTGCCAAGCAGCAGAAGTGCCTCTTCTATATCTATTAGAAGCTCGTTGAGGTATAGAAACACGGGATCCCAATATATGTGGAGAAACGGTACGGTTATTGAACGAAAGTAATTCCGAGCGATTGTAGCTTCAAACGGAGAACATGATCGAACCAAATATCCAACAACAAAATAACGAACTAGGATGACAGAATTGTAGCACAGCCCGTCAAAGGGCGCGTGAATCCTACGCGGGAATATTTCTAGAGCTAAAACTAGTTAAGATAACTAGCATTGTCAAAATAAATCAGCGGCATTAATCAGAATGCAACTCCTGAACCACTACCGAGGACCTGCAAAGTCACTCATCAGTCTGAGTGAGGAGGATATTAAAGGGTTTAGATGATCAAAAAACGATTCCCTCGCACGTGATATTCGTTTACCGGTTCACTCATCCGGTTGACAAGTGGTTGGGCAAGAAATGCAACATGTGCTCGGACTGACAAAATTCGATAGGACTAACTAACGGCTGAGTGGTAATTATTCTCCCCGGGTAAAACAGAAGGAAATTGCTCGTGTCGACACAGTTTCACGTGGACCAGAGATTGTGATGCAATTGTGCTTGAGGTCAAGTTCTAGTCCAATACCTGCAGTCCATGGCCTGAGAGTTAATTAGCCTTGTTACTGGTCCATGCGGATTTCTGTGGCCTAGTCCCGAACCATTACCGAGCTCTGACGACAGTAGATTCATGTTATAAATGGTTTTGGGTATTACATTTCGCGTAATTGTGCGGGTTTGAAACAGGAAAATTACAACGTTTGCATATCTTGCATGAAGACTTCTTCTCTACCAGTGACAGGGTTGATAGCAGTCGAAAGTTGTTGGAATTTATTATAGGTTGGTGGTAAAAATATTCTCAGAGTCATCAACCCAGATAGATATAGAGTCATTGATGAGATATTTCAGTGAAAGCATGCAGTGCGGCTGGTACTTGATACAATGAACTGAACCAAATTAAACGTTATGCCTACGTCTTCACTGGCCGTTTTGCTTTCGAATTTCGCAGTTTTGTTCGTATGCACCTACCGACGTACATAATACGCAAGATCACCAGCAAATCTATAGTTTATTATCCGCCCATTCTGTAAGTTAACTCAGAAGGCTTCATTTGATGGCAAACTCTTCGACACTGGTGTGTCACTTAACACGGCAAAAGGCAACGAAGACGATGGGCTTCCAGAAGACACCAGTGTATGCATCTAAATCACCACATGGAACTCAAAGTTGAACCGAAAGAATAGATCTGTTCCAACCAAGAGTGCACTCGACGACAAGTGCAGATCTACCACCTGGCCTTGTGTGTTCGTGTGTGTGCGTGTGAGAATGTGTTCGCGATAAGTCTCTACTCCGTCTTCAGACGCGTGTGCTCCCCAAACACAAATGTGACACGCAAAAACGAAATGGACTATGGCGGTTCGTGTGTGGATGTTTGAGTGGTTCATTTTAATCAAATAACATTGGAAAGTGTCATCCCTTTTCTTCGTTCTAGTCACCGTGAGCAAACGTCGCGGGATAAAACAGGGCGAATTTGTTGGCGATGTAACCACATTGGAGTGGCGACCAAAAAATGCCTGTAAATGTGCTTGGGTTAATTCACTGTCATATCCCAATCGTATTGACCACTTTTATGGGAAAATCCTATGTACGTGTGCACATGGGAGAATTTTACCGCCGCCTCATATCGAATCCCATTGATCCTTACCTTCGGACAAATTACCACTGCTAAAATTGGAATTTCGTCTTTCTGACCCCGGAATACCAAAGACCATTTTTCCAGAACTAGCTCAGATGATTCAGTGGTTTGAGCACTCGAAATTAATCGTCACCGGTGATCAGTTGCGACTTTGCACAGCCGATGTGAATTTTTCCTGAGTATCATTGAATGTAGCAATTTCCACAATACCCTTAGTCGTCTTCGTTTTAATGTTGCAGGTGAAAATTTATTGCATTCTATCGAGGTGTCATTGAAAGTGTCATTGCATCAGGAATATTGCGTGCACAATCTCCAACTGCAATATCAAAATCCCGTTTGTTGGAATTTGATTAACACCCCGGCCATAGTTTTCAAGTCAGAACTACTCTGGTTCATTCGGGAGTGTTTTCAATCCAACAGTGCAATCTTTATCCGAGGAAATCGGGTCAGTTAGCAATTAGGATTCTAAATTTGGATAACAAATTATAATACCGTTGCAATCTAAAATTGGTTCACATGAGATCTTTAAAAAGGAACACTTGTCGTGGTCAAGCTGAGAACGTGATCCAGGGTGTTGCGTCAATAGAAGCAAATGACGAGCAGCTGAAAATGTAACTTCCAGTTTCATTTAAGAGACAATCTCAGGAAGAATGACAATCAAACGAAGAGTTGTTAAGGGAGAAATGTTATGGCTTTCAATTTCTGCAAATATTTGCGTCATATCTCAGCCGCAGCCTTTTATCACCAGCAGCCAAATGGAAGGAAATAAACACACATTTTGGGATAACAAACCCGAATCTAACTTGTGACTTGATTTTCTAGCGTGCATTTCGTCACTTATCGTAACGTCTTCGATGCAATGTGCACAACAAAACTTAGACTATGGTGACCAGTAGCCCGAGGCTACCAGAGGAGGACGATAAGTTGCCAAACGAGGGGAATTACCCGCAAATGAGAGTCGATCTATGTGAACAAAGCGGTAGCTGAAGTCAAGTACATGAAATTGACTTGTGATTAGAATGCTCCATGACAGAGCTTGATTTAATCATGGTGGCTTCGATTACTTTACTATAACTGGACAGTGATTTTGCGCATGTTTTATCAGCTCCGGGGCGGGGGATGTTTGTGTCCTTTAATCAGTTTAATCCGCGAATTTACAGTTTTTCAACCACATCCGATTGATCTCAGCTGAAAATGAAACACTCAAACCCATGAAGGGCATGAAGAAGTGTTTCCCATTTGGGGATGAGCCCAAAACATACCGCGCGAGATAAGAGACATATCCACCGTCAGATGTAATCTACTTCTAGTATTTCAGAATGCCCTAAGCTTAACGCGGAAGCATAAGCCAGCATATCTATTCGGTTTTACCGTCAATGTGGTCTATCGTTCATTCCGATGACCATACTGTGTGAGAAACACGCAATGAGAGGACTTCACACACACACACACACACACACACACACACACACGAACACACAACAACTCCATACTAACCCTAGGAGTGGAGTAACTTTTCTCCCCAGATCATGGACATGCACGCAGTCCACCGCACGCTCATGCACGCACCATTTATCCACAAATCATCGCGACCCGTGCATGGGCGGGATCCGTGACATACTAATAGGCAGTGTTTATCAGTCAATTAAAATCACGAGGGCGGATGCGATCGGATAGCAAGTTCATGTGATTCAAATGCTGTGAAAATCGGACAAATTTATCGCCGAAACCAATCTGAACGTGGACGAATTATCTGAATCATTTCTTGTTATTAACGCGAATGACAGAAAATTAAAACAAAGGTGTCAGACAGATCTGGTTCGATTCTTTTGTCATATGTGTAACATTGCTGTGGTAACTTGGTTTACCTGATTTATTTCACCCAAATCACTGACTGTAGACTTGTCACAAAATGGAGTAGTTTAATGTAATCGCAAAACGGGGTGCTTAACTTTAGTTGGAAAGTTCTGTTTTACGTAAAACTCATTAAACTGGTGAACCACATTCCTTACTCACGGAAGAAATGTGTGCATATTGGGCGGTATGTTGACTGTTTTTGTTGTTACCAGTACGAGACCCATCATAACACGAGAAAATATAACTTTAACCGAAGGAGTAATTGACAGTTCGGAATATAAAAATGATTCACTTATAGGAAACTACTGTAACATTATAACATTATAAGAACATTAACAAGGATTCCATGTACACAGTCTCACTATTAACTGTTGTGGTAAGGCTGTTTGAGTGGTGGCCTTCGAGTATGAACGTCGGATTCCGAATTACCGAACATTTGTTGTATCGTGAATGAGAAAATTAGATGGTTGTTTTCAGTGTGGCCTGAAAATGATTTCACCAGTTGTTCAAACACACCACAAGTCTCGACAATTTACAGGTGTTTTGTAACTACATCCGATAACAGGTCAACTAGGACCACGGTGTCGACTAAGCAGTGAATGCAGAAAAGTGTACGGAAGTTTCTCATTACAAGCAGAACGTGACCGAAAGTGGGAATTCTGTAATACCAAGGTGCAGTATGCTGTTATTATCATTATTATTATTCCATATTCCACCGTCAGCATTGTTACTGCAGTTTTTCCGTTATTTGTGTTTCTGAAAGCCCGTTGGTAGCTTTAGGCTCTCGTTTAGTAGCGTCAGGCTATTTCAAACAGCCCCAAGATGGATAAGAAAAGACGTTTGGATAAGGCTTACCACTGTAATGTGCACACGAGGAAGTGCCCTTCTGTGGGGTTTACACATGTCATCGCCTGAAGAGATCAACATGAGCCGAAACCTAGCAAGCGTTGGTGCCGGCATCAACATTTGCGCAACCAGATCCAATATGGTGGCTCACCGCTTGTTCGTTACACCACAAGTGAGCTTATTACGTGTGGATCACTGAGTCCAGACATGTTGTCGTAGCCCAACCTGGATTTCACCGAGAGTTGTTTCCTCACAGAAGTAAGACCTGCGTCTGTTCTAATCCATGTTGTAGGGGCTGAAGACAGCCCGAAGTCAATAAAAGATAGTCAAACCAGCGTCAAAGACTACGTGAGGATGGCTACATGATACTGAACGACGGACGATCTACGGTATGTAAAGTGCTGAATGTTCTTTGAAATGTGACCGGCTTACTAGCCATTTGGCCTAACCTCTAAAACACTACTTCAGCTGTTTGCAATTATAAAGTCATATTCAGATAATTGTAGTTGATTTGTGAACCTGGCGAGCACCTGTGTTTTATGAAATACGTTCGTGTGTTTAAACCTCATTTGGAAAAGCGGACCACTTAGGACATGCCCGATTTTAAACAATCGCGTTGATTACCGAAAGCAGATTAAGAAATCCCAGGCCAAAGTTTGCACATATCCATGGCTAAGAACAATTTTAAAAAGTCGATTCAAAATAAAATCACAAGTTAATGTTTCTACTCCGTTTCATTCACCTAGATAGCATACATAATTGGCTCCATTCACAGTGGGGTTCGGCTGGGAGCCACATTACTAATCGCATTAATCGAGCAGATAATTGGTCCAACTCATTTTACTGCCCATGGCGAAAATTCTCACGCGTCGGCTAAAGTTCATTTTGCATTCCCGCGTTTTTCTTTTCTTGTTAAACTGTTTTGTGAAAAGTTAAACGGTGGGGCAGACCTTGAAAATTTATGTTTGGTTTATGCAAGTTTATTCCGAATGTCTCTACTCCTACGTGAGCAAAAGCACCCAAATGTGGGAAGCATTTAGATTTGTCCGAAAAAAGGTGATGGAGGATGACAACCATTGCAAAAAGGGTGACTATCGATTGCAAACCATACCGCCATTGACGAATCGGTAGCATAGTAGTATTACTAACAAAACCAATGATAACAGTCGTATCTATAATGACAGTAAAAATTTTGTGCACCAGCTTGATTTGCTATTTTCCTGATAACTTCTTTAGCTCGAAAAGTCCATATATTGGTGCATCACGCTGAGCGCAACAATCAAAAGTAGATCGCGTGAAACGGTATGGATATCTGTTTCCCGGTGTGATGATCCACTTTTACGGGATCGCTTTTATTCTAGTAGACGGCATCCATAGAGCTCAAGAAATACAAATGATGGGTATTCTTTTTTTAATTCAACCTACTTCGCTTATGCTAATGATATTCAGTCTTCAAATGCAAACCAAAAACCGACAAGATTTTGCTTTGGGATTTCAATATCATTAGTTTTTAAGGGGTCCAAACCAGTCATATATCATATCAACTAGTAAAATCATCTCTTTTACTTCGTTTAATCTTTATTTTACTTCTTTTGCTACCAAAACAACAATAAACATCATTTTCAGGAAGGAACCAGTGACCACCAAAGGGCTGGCAAGTAGAAAACTCACCGGCAATGTGGCGGGGGGTCTGATCCTCCGTCTTCATTTTCAAACACCACAAATTTATCCGATTGATACCACAGAAGTCAAGGCAAATTCTCAGTTCAGGTCTGCATAAGAAACTGAAAAGGTGACACTTCTCGTCAGTTATGTTGGATGGGTCCACAGCCAGTTGCTTTCTTGCTCTAACCCTCCTATTGGCAAGCTCTCTTGGTTTTCTGGCACCTCGGCAACTCTAACACCAAAGTTCTTTTTCACTTCACGTCGCATATAATATAAGAAGCGTGCTTTGTCAGAGTAGGTTTTTGCGCGTTTTTGAACTCAGGTATTACCTCTCGTAGGTAGTTCTCAACACTTCCTTGATTTCGGGTACTAAGTTAGCCGTTTTTGCGCCACCCTTGAACTGGCTGGTCTAAGCTGAATTAAAAAAGAACTATTTGACAAACTTCTGAGTTTCTCGACGGCCTGCTTCAAGGGAACGAAAACGATGCACTGTCTTTTTCGAAAGATTAGAGGTAGTTCGGGCGAGACCGTCAACCTGTGACTTTACAATAATTTAGACCACATGTTATTTACAATAAAATCCTCAAAACCCATCACTTGTGTTGTAAGTTGGATGGGAATGCCATTAAGCAAAATAAGCTAGTCAATGTTAACGAGAAATGCAAGGCGAATGCTATGCATAATCGCAGTGGACCACCCGCAAAGATCAGGAAAAAAATTTATGATCTGTACAGCCAAAAATTTGGTGGCTTGAGTCCTCCCACTCCCGATCACGTCCCCCACTTGGCAGTCCTCGGTTGGTCATAGCCACGAGCCCAAGAAGAATGCGCATTGCTGATTCAATAATATAGAAAGGTGAAGTTAAAAGCATAAAAATGATGCAGATCGTAAGTTTGCCGGCGAACATTACCACATACGGCGCAATTTGCGTAGCAGCCTCGAGACCAGAGTGCTAACTAACAATAGCATGACGGTAATTTAGGACATTTTGTGAACTTATTTCGGAGAAGCATAACGCTAATGATAGTCATTCTTTCATTTAAGCTAAGGTGTGCTGCTTACAGTTTGTTTCAAAAGTGGCCGTTATCTCGAAGCCTATGGCTGACACATGGATTTGTGCACAACCGAGCATCCGGTAGGATCTGAGACCCACCGGTTTTTTCGCAAAATGAAGCAAATCGGTAGGAGCATTCTTGTGATTCAACTCGTTAGAAAGTGTTACGTTTTAACCTACTATTGAGAAAGAATCCTAGGACAGATGTTTCCGTTTCTTTGAAGAAAATTACTTACTGACTAATCTGATGAAGAACAAAATGCTTCCTAGGATTTACTTTGTGAATTTAAACAGACGGACGCCATGCGGACAAATAACCGCGATCTTGTATGGTATTTCTAACGCACTCTACAAAAGGTCAAATTCTTACCCGTAAAAAATGACTATCTGCAGGATTTCGTTGAGTCCGTGTGCTAGCATCAGACGTACAATAACTACTAGTCATTCCAGTTTGAAATTATTGTGGCAAGAATTTTGGTAGAACTGGAAAGCAACCGCCTCACAACTTGCCGAGAAGACATAATCGTTCGGTGGTCAATGAATTTCCACACGTCTGTTTTACCCTTTACCCTTCTCTGACGAGAATCACGTGAAGCTTTATTTGGAATGCACAACAGAATAGAAAACATCGTGGCGTCGAACAAAGGACGAAAGATGTAAATCACCACTCTAGATGAGAGGCTGCATCATGGTGAACTGGGGCAGAGTGCATGATAGATCAGAAAAGTACCAAAACAAACAACCAACATGTGCTGAAATGAAGCAAGAATAGCCAACAGCATCGACCAATCACGATCATTGCACTGTCGTGCTCACGTGCCTCAACCATTATAGCTTCGTCCACAATGTAATGTTTTGTAATAAATTGACGCCCACTTGGATTCATCAGGATAGCACTGGTGCTATCGCAGCACATAAAGAAGACGGTTTCAAACTCAGTTACGGCAGTCCCAACCTATAATAATTTCATTATTTGTTATACTGTGTTTGTGGTGAGTTACTTTCGCGAACCAGTACGGAGTTTACAGATCTGAACGACTCGACAGTAAGGATCCCGCCTGGTGATATTAGCAGGGTACATTATTGTAGAATACATTGTCACGGGCAGTTTCAGAAGGGTATGATTACCGATCTGCACATAAGCAGATAACCAACCAGAATTGGCTATCCCACAGTCCAACCAGTTTGGCATTTAATCGATTTGGTATCAGTTTGTTATCACATTTAACTCTGACATTTGTGGTGCCCTTGAATACGAAAGGTATGTACGTGTACCGGGTTAGGTGTCTGCCGCCTTTTTGATCCTGAATGTGTACGTGTTACGAATTGCAGGTTACACAGGGCTTCGGCCAGTGAGTTTTTCTTCGGCTTTTTTGCATTTCAGACCAAAACGCTTACAACCATCTTTAGAAGAGTTCTGAGCAAACATGTTACACATGCATTGTGCCAGAAGTTTTCAAAAAGGCTCCATGAACGACCTAGAAGAGGCGGGAAAAAGCAAGTGGGTGTTCCAAACGCATATTGCGAAGCAAAACAAGTCACGGTGCTCAAACTTTACTCGGCCGTTCATATTGTTCTTTTCCAGACCATGCTCACACAAGACCCATGTTCTGATCATCTGCGCATTCCCGGGCTGACTCAACCTTGAGTCAAACACCCTTGTTTTTGTTCTTTTGGACATCTCTCTAGCTGTCTTGGTCCGATTTTTCGAAGTGACTACTTCAACTGTCGCTCTCAGGTGGAGAAATCGTAGTGTCTATCTGAGCTCTGGCTCTTTGACGTCAGTCGGTGGCTACCACGGTCGTTGGGGATTGCTTTTGACATAGTCATTGTTGCTTCTTCGGACGACTGCTTCTGGTTGGTCCGTGCTGCGGTGTCGACTACCCTCCCTATTCATTGTGGTCGTGTTCTCCCGTGCACTACGTGAGCGGATGCCTAGTAATCATTTAATCAAGCAACAAAACGGTAAAAAACTTAGTTTTTACCTCATTTCTTAAATTGAAGCACAGAATTATAATTTTTGGCCCATGTGATTTACTTTCGCATTTTGAAACTATAGATCTTTAGGTCCTCTCTACCTATGTTCATGTGAAAGTGTTTATTCTGACTTCAGCCGTCAGGAGGTGAACGTGTTGACTGCAGCAGGGTGACAAACTATATCCCTGTCTCTGAGATTGTTAACTTGGTCTTTTGTTATGAATCCAAATTGTTAAATGGGTTCTTACTGTCCTAATACTATACCACTAGACGAAACTAAAATATAATAATGACGAAATAACATAATAACAACTGGAAATTTCTCGAAAAGCAGGCAAAAAGGTTAGAAAAATGATGCATTTTTTCGATTTTTAAGCCACAAAACAGGAAAAACACGGCAAAACTGACCGAGATTGGGATGAATATCCTCTAAACGCACCGGTGGTAGTGTCATTGGCCTCCTTCGTAAAAAATGATGTTCACTGTTATTTCAGTAATATGAGCAGCAAAAGATGAAAGATAGATAGGTTTAATAGTGCTATGTACCTATGCATCGGTGGTTTAAATTCGATCTGTGTACCAATCCATCACTGTACAACCGGAAAGGATTGGTGGATAAAGGCAACTCAAGAAAAATTCATAAAACTGTCGTACATTCATGAAATAGTTCACCACGTGATATCATCGACCAGCTCACTATCGAGAAAGCATATAAGCTGCTTCAATAGTTTCGGCAAATACATTCTCGCCAACTTTCGGTTTTGAGTCGTGTTTACTACTGCCATCAACCAGCAGTCTATGCCGTTTATAGGACTATGATTTGGTACGAAAGGTCAAAAAGCTGGTTTTATTTTGTTGTCTTCTTCATTCGCTGGCATCGACTGTTCACATTAAGCGCGGTAGCGCAATATAAGCTTAGGTCGGCAGACTCTGAGAAGACTTACCTATATCGCGACTAGGAGAGCGAGAAGCGAGAAGACCGCGTACTGATTGAAATTCGCAAAATTTAATTATAATTCCCTTGAAGTCTCATTGAATTCTCCTGAATGCACTAATTTATGATCATCAGGCCTGAAGGAGCAAATTCAAGAAGGCAAGTGCGGAGTCCCATAGAACGTTAGATCCAATACGATCACAAGGCAGAATCTGATCACACGGACTGACAAAACGTGTCATGCCTAATTGCCAAAATAAATATCCAATGTACGTTTCTGACTGTTTAGGTTTCCACAAAATAACCAGAGTTAATCCGGCGCGGTCACAGTTAAATCAACCTTGAGTCGGCAGATATTTCACTTCAAACAGAATTATTTGGGGCTTTACCGGGATAGCCAACAGAAAATACGCAATGGGATTGGTATTGATAGTAAATCTTCGGTCTATTTAAACAGGCCCATGATGACTGGTGAATACATTACGTTCTTTATGCAAAACGTGGTCAGGGGAAATGGTCAGTACCGAAAAAATATATGGAAAGTCCTTAGGGTTGGCAATCAGCAGGATGCGGGGTACTGCGCTCCAATGTTCGAGAACCGAAATGCACATCTTCGTACTAATCAGAGGTCGATTCAGGTCCTTAGTTCAAAGTTAAGGGAAGGAGCAAGTGTGGTGAGGTATAAAATCGTCAGACGAGGGAATGTGTCGTGTGGTACGAGGGTATATTATTAGTCCATTGGAGGTGAGATCATGGATCAATTGGCAGCAGGGTTGACGGTTTCAGATAAGCTTGGACGAAGTTTTCGACGTCGATGGACACATACCAGCCCATGGACAATCAGAAGCCGTAGATGACAACAAGCGGACGATTGTGAGTATCATGAAATGAATTTTGGCGACAAGGTCAGTGCAATGGCTCCGTGGTTATCGGGAAATGTTTTGCAAAATATGTCCGTCAGAAACGGACAGTAAACCGAACAAAGAGAGGAAATTCCACAAAATTATTCCCAATCTGCCGCAGTAGGTCATTGCCTATAACTTTCTGAAGTCGGTTTCATGTAGATGAACCACCGTGTGATATTCAATGAGAATCACCACTGAGACCTTCCATTTTACAATGTGGGAGTAAGATGCACTGGTTGCGATTGGTTATTTGCGCATACCCGTGTCTAATGGTCAGAATATGGGGAGACTAGGCTGAGAGCATTTTTCAGGTAAATTTTTTTCAAGTGTTCTCGGAATATGGGCGAAAATCAACTATTCAAAAAGCCCTAATAAACATCCGGTCATCCCTGGTGCGGCGCCCTTACGAGCTTGGGCAATGTTACGCAAATTGCACATGTTCGACGCAGTCAGCGAACAAGTCACTTAGCCGCGTAATAATAAAAACACCATTCTGACATAGTAAACGTATCAGTGCATTAAACACTTAGGAGCTGTTCGCAAGTGCACACTTCTCAGTTTGTCTATGGGTATCACGCGAACGTACCTGCCCATTCATGTGGGTGGTGACAATCAGTTACATTAGAAATAATCACTTATTAGGAATTAGGTGAGAAGTGCGCTATTCGAAGTGCTAATTACAAATAGATTTTGATAATTGAAGATTAGTATTCATAGGCGTCATCTCCGAAGTCTTCCGAGTGTTGTTAGCTCGTCCTGTAAAGTGCCAGCATGAACAGCGCTCACATCTGGTTGCAGGTTCTACAAGACAAGGCGAGGTGTAGTAATCTGAGAACATTCAGGCAATAATGTGTACACTGGTACTTGGTTTGTTTTGACGTAACCTATCTGTAGCGCTTTTCCCTTTGAAAGTTCCTGCGGTCAGACTCCTGTCACCAACGATTTTGCATACCCTTGTGTACACGCATACGCAAAATATAGGTCCAGTTGCTATCTCATCTGGTGGATAGAGCACCTGCACTATTTGAGCAGAAAACTGCCGTCCCTGTACCAGAAAGCAATATGTATGAGGAGTTAAATACTTTAGCATTCCATATATTCCGAATTTTCACAAAAATGTCCATCGAAGTCTAGCAGCATCGACTGCATTTTGGCACGATAACATCGACGAATAGAATCTACTAACTAATTAATTGGACTTGCACGCAATATCGGAAGAATCTGAAGTTGAAAATAGCGTGAGCAGTTCACCATTTGGGCGTTTCCAACGCCAATCTATAAAATATACCATGACTAGACTTTAATTAAATCCCCTTTTTTGTCAACCACCTTGAAACACTAGTTCAACCTGAGGATCGCATTCTCTTATTCGTCGGATTATTCATTTCATTGGAACTGTCGGAGTGGTTTTAATTGTGAATGCACTTGATTGTAAAACTTGCCTTGAAAAATAATACCCACTGTGGTCGAAACGTTGGCATATTACGTCTACCAGTAACGCTGTGTTATTAACATTATGTCATCCACAATTAAAACGCATCGATTTTTCTATACACCCCCTACGTCATTTGGTCCTGATATCGGAGTGGTTTCTTTGGAAATATAAAGACACTTAAGGTGGATTACAAAACTCCCGTATCCACATGCTGTCCGTCTAAGCACATCTGGTCACGGTTTGAAAGAATGCCCCACTTGATACACCTAGTCTCGGATCAAATTGAATTAAGTTTCTACCAGGCCATGGGACGGGGTATACAAGTACTATTGAGCTCTCATTCTGAAGTGGATTCGTTTCTCTGTTTATCCTCTCTAAGACAAATAGAGACGAAAATTTCATACCCTCTAAATTTTTGATGTCTCTTGCATTTTATAGGGAATAAAACGAATAAATCTAATTATCATAATCAGCAACCGTTTACAACACATGAATACAAAATCTCATTGAACTACCTGTTACTAGAACGAAATTTTCAGGGAAAGTAGAAAATAGCCTGCCAACACAAATGTCGTACTATTCTGTGTGTTTCTGTGTAACTGTTTCAGGCTAACGATGATCAGAGTGATCATTAAGCTCCAGAAAGTTCACGCAAGTTTTGAAGTTAATTGTCCTCGAGATTCTGCTGGCCTAATTGCCAATCAACAACCACCTGCGTTTCATGGAGTTATCTCATCCTTCGAAACAACCTTCGAATGGCTAAGACATCAATGGTCTCCCTTTGAGTATTATTTGATCCGATAAAATGAGACGCTTCCGGTTAGATATCAGGTTTGAAACGCGACATAATCCTACTGGGAAATAGTTTATTTACCTGTTTTCATCGGTAATCATTCCATATATGGTTCTAGGGTGCGTTGCTCCAGGAATTACAGCCCGCAGACAATGAACTGTTTTTCGAGGTCTTGAGACGATTGAGTTTGGCTTCCAGATCGTCAAGACCAGCGACCGCAGCGCCTTAAGAACCGTTAAATTAGACAACACAACATGTCTGCATTTTAAACTGTTGAAAAATAGTGGACCGTAGTTGTGCTTTATTTCGTAGGACCAATTTGATCTATCTCTTCCTTTTGTTACAGTACCACCGTAAGAAAACAATTAAAAAGATCCTCGAGCGCCTGCGTCATTTGGCCATTTCGTATGCTTAACGTTATTTACGTTGTCATATCTGAATTACCCAGTGAGAGAATCAAAAGCGACCCATCGAGCACTGCGTTAGGGGAAACGTGTTGTTACTGACGATATCAATGAACCATCGTTTTCGCTCACCTGTTGAGACGCTTTTGCAATAGGAACAGTCACACTTTTAATATTCAAAGAGACTTGAAAACACTTCACTTGGTCCCATCAAGTTAGTACATTTCATCAATATCTGGGCCAGTGAATAACATGATTCAGTCAAGATTTGGCTAATTTCAGACAATTTAAATATCACCGTACTACCAATTTGTCACTCAGGCTCGTAATAAGGACTGACTTTGCATTCAACTTGATGCGACCAAAATCCCATAGAGGTTAATTTCAAGGCCCACATAATAGTTCTGGAGCCAAAAGATCAGTCCAGCCCTCTCTAAAATTGCCTCAGTCGCACAGAAACCCGCGGAGTGGTATGGTATTTCTGTTGCTGTATTATATTCGCCGTTCTTCAAACATTTTTTTCAGTAACAGATACAACAATGAAATCTGGCATAATTATTATTGCAGTAGTTGTTTGTTTTCTTCTCCACAGTAGTTGTCATACGACTTAAATCTCAGCGGAGAGATAAAGCCTTTATCACCGGATTCATTACTCTTTTGTTTAGCAGCTTGAAATAGGTTGATCATCCAAGGGAAACTACCAAATTTTTATGCGTCACGGTTGGTTTACCCATGCACTTGGTATTTCATGGCACTTTTAAGTAATCCATTTTTTCCGTTGTGTCAGCCTGTGAAGTCATGGACTGTGAAATTACCATAAAGCATTTCCTCCGCTGCAGCGCATACGTTTGGTCAGGCTTGTTTACCTTCACTGCAATTGGTAATCCATTTCACTTGGGTAGCGGGTTTTGTCTACCACTTGCATAATGGCAGCGAAACGCCCCTATATTGATTAGGAATTAATAAACACAGAATGCAAAGTTATCCATATTTGTACATTTGTTTATGTCTAGTCCTCCTAGAGATTGGACGAAAACACTGCTGCTATTGGCGGCAAACCTGTCCAATCCGGGAGTCATTTTATCTATTAGCAACCATCTGTTTTTTTCAAACGCGGGTTCCGGTCTCACTTAACGAGTAACAGTCTGGTTTTAGTGAATTCTTTTAATCCAATTGCAATAGACCTCAAGAGTTGCCACAAACAGCGACGATATTTTCAACTTCAGTCGTTGATTAGCATACAAGGGTCGAACGGAGCACTAACATATGCAACACTTTCCCTCGAAAAGCGGCTATCTGCCAGTCGCATATAGTACAACATCTTTTTTATATAATGAGATATTAAAAAACGCTACTTTTTCAAGAGCCATTTTGGTTGAAACCTTATTAATCCTGTTCCAACATCTGTTTGACATTTTTAGTTTCAATATAACAATATCCAAACGAGAATATCAGTTAAATTGCTGGTAATAAAGCAAGTTAATATCGCCCACATGTGGAAGATGAAATTTGGTGCCGCACATGTCAACATGTGAACGTAAAAAGCATGGAACGATGTGACCATTGTACTGTAATCAAATGCAAAAGCAAAAAACTGTTAAAAACCGAATCACCCAAAACGAGAAAAACACAAAAGAAGACTCGTAGAAAACAGAGTCAGAAGTCAAATAGTCTGGTCGAGACGAAACAACTAATGTGGAGGGACATAAAATAAAGTACGCAAGTCTGAGGAAAATATTGAACCGTACGAGGATCATTGTGAGCCATCTGGGACAGAATATATTTCCCTAAATTGTGAATACATAACAAAGTTGAACAACTACTACATTGTACGGGTCATTGCAAATCGAAACATTCCCGAAAAAAAATTCCAAAAACAATTCGAACATTCAGAAAAGCAAATAAATGTCAAACAGTTTTACAAGTAAATAGACTGTTATGTGAAGAGGCATTTTCGAAATAGTTCCGATCCGCTGTTCGCCCATCTATTCGGTTGAAATAGTAAGCATACGAATGGCAGAAACATTACAAACTTCTTTCCAGGTACCGTTTGCAAACCACCCAAAACGATTCAATTAGCATAAACAGCTCAAGGAAAGATGGCTTTTCTAGATTGAAAGCAAGGTGACATACAAATTTTGCCCCATCACGAGAAAAGCTCAATGAAGTTGTGTTTCAGATGGGCAATCGCAAAAAGCAACTTCTAAAAGAAGACACACAAAATCACCAGCTTATGCGAACCATGTTCTGCACCTATTATCTTCCAAAATGGACTGCGTTTCTTTACTGAAATTTATGAACAAAGGATCAGTTTAATATCCTTAACAATCCATCTTCCTTCTGGTCATGACAAACTAAACACCTTCATCAATATTTTTCTCTTTATTGTTCCATTTATATCTTTTAGTCATTACATTTGCTTACAGACCGTTAGTCCCACTGTTATTCAGAATATCACGGACAAGGAACAAATTTACCTCTTATCGAATGCACAAATCTTTCGTTAGTTCGCCTGACTTGATTCAACTATCAATCTGTCTTACACACAAGACTGGTAAAGACATCATCCACTGCAAAACAAGACTGCACCTTGACGTGGTGTGACGGCTTGTGTGCCTCCATGATCCAACGAGCTATACAGGATGGCTTATCTTAAGCTGAAGATCCAGTTATTCCTGGAAGATCAATGGGTAGAGGCTTGACGAAGTAGTCGCCTGCTCCTCCAAGTCGGAGATTGATCTGAATTAGCAGCTCAGTCGGAAAAACTATTGGAAGAATAGTTGATCCAAGTAGATGGGCACTTTGCATTTTGGCGGTGCATTGCTTATCCCATTTCATTATTAAAGGAAGTAAAAGATAAAGGAGATAAAAGTTAAGCGAAGAGACCTCGAGAGACTGATTAGTGCACGTTATGCGTGCTCCGTGGATTCGAACAGGCATACGACGTCAACTGCGCAATCCAGATCACGCAACTTTTCTTCATCTCCAAGTTTGGATGCTACATCTTGGAGGCTTCTTAGAGCATCTTCCATCATCTCGTCCATGATGAAGTTGAACAGGAATGGAGAGATGGGACACCCTTATCGAACACCACTAGTCGTTTCGAATAAACTTGAAAGTTCATCGTATGCCCTAACGCGACCATNAGTCGATCCATCCAATCCTAGCCATACTACGTAAACATCGATGGTCGAAAACCTTTAACCGACGAACATCTCCCATGCGCATGCTTTTTGTCTCGCAACTGCACAGCAGAACTGAGCCCACTGCAGCACAGTACACGCGACCTTTCAACTTCAGTGAAATATCAGGCCGATGCCACAAGTGCTTCAATCCAGCTTAAGCTGCCCGAGCCTTGGATATACGCATACCTACCTCCAATCCCGAGCTACTATCGTTAGACACGCAGCTACCAATGCAGGTGAAACGGTCCACCATTGTCATTTACTCTCCATCCAGTATCAAGTTCGGCGTGGCTGTCGTCCAGTCCTGTAACAGCACTTTGCACTTCGAAGGTGCAAAGCACATACCAAACCGAGCAACCGATCTCGACAGTCTATCTATCTAGTGCCCGTTGTGCATGGTCCGCAGACTCGAACAGGCACACAACGTCGTCTGTGTAATCCAGGTCACATAGCTTCTCTCCACCTCCCAGTTCGACTCCGGAGACCTCCTAAAGCATCTTCCATCACCTCGTCCATGACGAAGTTGAACAAGAATGGAGAGATGGGACACCCTTGTCGAACGCCGCTAGTAGTTTTGAATGAACGTGACAGTTCACCGTATACCCTAACGCGACCATAGGTATGTGAATACAATGCTCGCAACAGGTTCACTAACTTCGTCGGTCTACTCTTCCGGTGGAGAGCACTGAGTAGTGCTGTCCGATCCACTGAGTCGAAAGCACCTTTCAAGTCGAGGAATACTACGATCGTAGGACGGCGGTGCTTGTGGTGTGTTTCGGGTATTTGGCCAAGAATGAATATCTGGTGGATGCAATCTCAACTTGGACGTAATCCGGCCTGCTGTTCGCGAGAGTAACTCTCGCGAATTGCTATCAAACGGCACAGCATTATCGAAGCTAATGCCTTAGAAACTTTCGGAAGTAAACTAATGCAACGGTGACTGGTACAGATACTCCACATGCCCTTCTTGAAAATGGGCACAATCAGTGACTCACCCCACGATAGCGGGATACGCTCCTCGTTCCAAATATCACGAAGCAAGGAGGTAAGTGATTTCACCAGAGCTTCCTCACCCAATTTAGAAAGAACTGCGGGAAAGTCGTCGGGACCGGCTGTTTTCTTCCCTCTTCAGAAACCGAATATTCGACTGCACTTCCAATTCCGTTGGGGGATCAAGTGACACGTCCTAAGGATTCACAGCTCCAGGCGTCGGACTAGATAAAATAGCGTATGGCCAGTTTAACTGATCCTTGAAATGTTCTGCCAAACGGTCCAGTCTTTCCTCTCTACCATAAATGAGCTCTCCAGTCCTATCGCACACGACTTCACTAACCGAAGTTCGCCGGAGTCGCCCACCGCTGTCGCGTATAAGCTTAAACAGTCTTTGACTGTTACCTGAAGCGGACGCCACTTCCATCTCTTCGGCTAACTTAACCCACCAGCTTTCGCGGTCATTCCTAAGGCTCATGGCCAACTGACGCCGCAACTGCCGACGCATCTTATTCATTTCCTTGCAGTTAGGCAGCTCGCGTTTTTGCTCCATTAGAGTTAGCGACGCTTGAGAGATCCAGTGTTTTTGATGGATACTAGGTCTGGGACTGCAGGCGAAATTTGCTGCCAAATGCATCGCCTGCTTAATTTGATCCCACCGCTGGTCTACATTGCTGCTCGTCGGAGTTCTTAGTTCCTCGGATAGTTTCTGTTCGTAGCTGTTGCGAATAGACGAATCAGACAAACGTTCGACAGCCAATCGGATTTGTGGCCTGCGTCCATAGCCATTCGGCTGCAGTAAAAATCGCACTAAAACTAACGTATCATCTGACTGGACGCGCGTGTCCCAGTACGACAACAACCCCGAGGAGTTTGTGGTTTTACTTGGGCATTGAACTTGAGTTGGAAGTTACCTTTTATCCCGTTCCACTCCAACACCAATGTTTTTTCTGATGCTGGTCGACTCATTTTGTAGAAGGAGCCAGTTCAGATTCTGGGAGCATTTCAAGAAATTCCCTTAAGACTGCTTACCCATTTATGTAGTCGGAAATCTGCTTTTTTCGCTGAGGCTCTGATGTGAACTGCGAACACCCTCGAGTCACGAAGAGTCGAGAAAGACACATGGCAGTGGTCAACGTGGAACTTTTCTCAGACCAATCTGATGATATGTTCTTCATACCAGTGCCTCCAATCATTTGCATTTCGAGTCAGAAAAAAGATGGCACAAAATGAAGATTTGGTAGTACCAAATGATGTCATGTGATATTCAACCAAGGAGCTATCGAACCGAGCAAACACTTCCAGCATGGGAAACTCAAGGCCCCGCTGTCTCTCACTGGCACTAGCACCGGCATAGGCAGTTTCTCAATGTCCACTGTCAGTGAAATAGGTTTCCTCAAGAGCTAGAGAAGCACTCCCACCAGTCTTGCCGTCGCGTTACGCTTCTTGTGGCAAGTAATCATTCAAAGATTGACCTTGAAACTTCGCAGCGCAGTCAAACAAAACACGCAGCTTGTTTGGGTTTTAGCGTTCGTGACGGCCTAGTGTGGTGGTATCATCTTGGCTCGTAGTTCTTTCTCTAATGTTCATTTTGGGGTTAAGATACCACCTTATTATATTTGCAAATCAGACGGAAAAGAATTCCTGGTCCAATAAACTTGTCCCTTTTGGGTCATTTAGTCGTTCCGTCGTGATCACACGATTATCCAACCGTCTAACTGGGGCATCTCGCTAGGGTGAGCCGATTTCTTCATGATTGTCTGTCAGCGTTATGATTCGCCTGGCCATTTGCATAGCCAGTTGGTCTTCAATTGAAAGCGCGGTCCCTAAGCAATCGTTGTCGTTAAACTCATTGTTGCGGAGTAAATCCAGCTACTTTGTCATCGAATCTACCTCGGATCCAATGTGATTTATATTCCTGGCCCTAGAATCACTTTATTCGACTGGTCCAATTATAATCCACTCTAGGAGTATCTGTTCTGTTTCTAATGTGTATATATAAGTATATTTATATACACATATAAACATGGATTGATCGGACGGAACTAACAGTCGGCTGGATTAATCAAACATCAACATTTTGCTCCCTGAATTTCGTCCTCAAAAAGTTATTATTCCAACATTTTAGTCACAAATATTGTTATAAAAAAATGTTTAGAAATCAACCATGCAGGGGGCGGGTAGGTGTAGTCATGAGGAGTAGAAGTTTCTATAGACTTGATTTGTCAGGAAAAATACTTTTCTGGTATCATTTATTTGCCGAGGATTAACCCAATTTGGTTGTCAGTTTTAATGACTTTTTTAAAAAAACAAAGACATTAACCTAATCGATCGATTCTGTGAAGTATCTTGATTGAATCGAAATAACATAAAAAAACTCAAGAACCAATCTCGTTAAAAAACGACACACTTTAGGGACTTGAGAACAAATAGAAATTGAAAATGGTAAATGCATTTGGAATTTGTATCCAGGCGATGCAGTGGCTTCCCAACCACCATGTGGAAAATAGAATGTGACGATGGAGGGGGTGGAGGGGTGGAGATTTTGGCGAAAATCCCAATTTGAATTTTTTGTTTACCGTGCTATTTGAATTGAACCAATTTATTGTGGATTGATTTTTTTTACCACAATGTGTTTGCTGATTAAATTCAAATATCTTGAACATTATTCACCCAAGTAGCGCAAATGATCTCATCACGATATGGATTTGAGGGCAAATTGAATCAACAAATCAAACGAAATCACTAGGAAACTTTTGGCTTTGTGCCTAAACAGATTGAAAACAATAAACTAAGAAACATTTTCTGACTACTTTCGCACCTTTGTTTTCGATCATTCAGATTTCCTGATGACGTAATCTAAATTCGAACTTGTTCAACGAAAGAAATGATGAAACGCGGTGCATTTTCGTTGCAACAAAACAATAACTACACCGTGATTTGTTAACTTCTAGCTTTGAATATGCGTGTGCGCAATCTCGTTTCCCTGTTCATAATCGCAGAACGCATTCGGTCGGTTTCTAAAAGCAATACTCTTTACTTTAATGCTCTACTCAAAGTTATTCGGTTTATGCGGATGCCGATGGGAAAGGAATTACTCTAATTGAATTGTCAATGTCGCCCGGAGTGCTTTATCGAGAATTTTGTTGCAAAAGGCCAAATCGATTGTATTGAAAAGCCAAAAACTGGGTAATATTTTAGCATTATATGTTCGTATATACATTTACATATGTATATGTATATGTATGTAGTATGAATATATATGTAATATAGATATGAGTGAAAATATCTGCAGCTCAGGTTGCATAGTTTAGAAGTTAGAAGGCTTATGCTGGGCTTTAACGTTTATTGTGACGTTTCGATCCAAACTAGGACTCGTTGTCAAACGTGAATGAGTGATTGAATGGGATCCTTAGTTCCGTTCGGTTTTATGCACTGTCCGGTTGTTTATCTCTCTATTCCGCATCGTGCGTCTTATTAAGATGACGTAATGTTTACCAGCTAGCCAAGTACTTTTTCCGTCACCTACATCCATGCCCACCACAGGACCAAAACGACACAAAGAGTTCTGCCCTCGTTTGTAAGAACGGTTCAGCCCAAGTGACAAAGAATTATCACCGAATCACAGTTGTGGTTCTTCTGTAGACTCTTCAACGAAGAG
>LUCM01001348.1:0-193856 GCA_008360955.1 Fasciolopsis buskii
GTGCATCACTCGGGGAATTCATTTCGAGAGATTGTCGTGCAGACAGGAAACAAAGAAGCGTTAAAATAACTAGATCAGTGCGCGGCTGCGCCGTACCCCAGCGCATCATTTGAGGTCTCACTGACAGCGTTGGATCTGGCGACACACTGGTTGCTACAGGGAACGATCCGACACCGGAGTTTGCCATGGGGGACGGACCGCATGGAAATTACAACTGAATGACTTAATGATGCCTACGCGCAGTTATGGCAATGCAACTGTCCAGGTGGCATGCCTGGTAGGGCCCGAATTCGGCCAAGTCCGGAAGCTTCAGGAAATCCAGTGAATCAAGAAAATGCACACGAAAACTGCGGACACGCAAATGGCGCCCGTCCGGTAACGGCTGGGCGAATGGAGGCCAAACGGTAAACGGCCTAAACGTTCAACTCTCTTATGCCCCTCCCCCAACGGTTAACGTTTGTAACGGTTAGATGGCCACAATGGCGTTGCCCGGGGCAAAAGGCTGAACATTCTTCAGGAAGTACCACGCGTCCTGGGAAACCTGTTCTGCGACAAGATCAAAACCACGGTATATTCCTGCTTAGAGAGTTACAATGAGTCAATTGGAGTCTGATTGCATTGGAAAATAGTGAACACAAGATGAAAGATTACGAAAACGATTTATCGTGACAGAAAGAAAACGTAACATGGTTAAAAGTGCACCACATATATCCAGATGGTTTGTCTCCGAGACCCAAGAATGAATGGAGAATAAAACCGTCGATTAGAGCAGTTAGTATGCGCACTATGTTCATAGATTGCTTCATTCAACGTAATCGCTCACACCAGGAGAAAATTTAATCCGTCTCATGCCCTATCTTTGATCTAGCTACGTGAGCAATAAAAATGACGAGGAATCTAACGAGCTCCTTGAAAAGGTGCTACATAACACAAACAGTAACATGTACATTGGCTGATGCGACACAAAGCAGTACGTGGTATCAACAGTACCTGCGCACACTCCGACTGTAACCTCGGTCACGCGCATCGGTGAACCAATGTTTGCTGATCCATTCCGTGTGAAAGACCGACCCTTCCTGGAATGCCGGTATTGATTTCACGGCACCTGTCAGACAGTAAGCGAAAATTATGGGATAAATCAACCAACATTGGCACCCGTAAACCGGTAAATCACTCGTTAGATTTCTCAGACCAGGAATGCACCTCGCCAGTTTCCATTCTTACTGCATTCGGCCTCCTTTCGGCAATGGTCGGCGAATGCGCACAGAAGGCCGAACTGACAGAAGCAGCACTGTGCTCACGTGAACAAATCTGCTGTGGCAAAATGGGGTCCATCAGACCCACGACAATACTATTAACGAATCATCGCATTTGGAGTATAGACACTTATCACAAGCAACAATTACCTCTCGAATTAGGAAAAAATACAAAAAAGTACAGACAGAAACGGGGCGATATAGTCACTCCAAGAAAAATATGAGAAATGGAGAGGAAGACGGTAAGCATGAGAGAGAAAAAAATGAGGAAAGAGAAAAGACAGGAACTAACCAAAAGAACGAGGGCTGCTAGAATAGATAAGAAAGACAGCGGATAGCATAGTAGGTTGAAAATGTGAGGAAGAAAAGCGAAATAAAGTGCTGTAAGACCGATCTTCCTAGCGCGGATCTGGCATTCCGCTTGCTTGCCGCTTTCCGTTGTGAACACTTTTGCGTCGCTCTTACTCGGCTCCACATGACTGCGACATTTACAACTCTAAAAATTTAACCACTTTTGGGACATGCCACGGATGTGACGCTTTTTGCACCCGGTCAGGCGAATAGCAAAAGCTGTCAGCTATTGCGAATGTCGGGCCATCCAACCGACTTCCTCTTCTCAACTTCCGTCTCTCTCCTTGGCAATTCTCCAACAGTAACATGTGACTGCAATTTCAGTTCCCTACTCCCCTTAGCCTCTGTGCTTCCGGGTATATCCTGAGCACGGTAGGCAGTGTGGGAGCACTGCGGAGCGAGGGCTCTGTATTATCTTACAAAGTGACAGCATGCAACAGGTATTACAAGGCATACGTTGATTCTAGGCAAGTGCACCACCTTTAGCGAACAATGCAATGAGACATTTCTTTCTCACTTTTCCTAATTTCCAGACTTTGTCCTCAACCAGCTTACTAGGAGCTCGGATGAAAACGCACTCTGGGGAACTTTGTATGTTGCCGCTCCGTGAGCTTACCACTGGAACCTGGGTTACTCAGCAGCTGCGGTTACGAAGCCTGCCAAGCCCCTCTGAGCCTCCGAGATCCCATTTTTTGCGGCTCACCGACCTTCAAGCCCAGTTTGTGTTTCTGCGCTACAGCGCTCCGCCGCGTCTGTTCACGAACGCTGTGGGGCATGCCGCCGTGCCTTTTCGTGTCGGCTTCGATTCTGTGCTGACTAGTCCAAATTGGAAGTGCAACAACTTCTTGTAGTCTTCTTTGTGTAAACGGTGTTGTGAAGTGGCAACGGAAAGCGGAAATGAGTTTCACGAGCGATGCACTCTGACAGGGAGGGTAATTTCTCCAGCCATCATCATTGGACGCTATGTCTCAAGCTTCAATGAGTGACCGCCAAGGTCATTGTGGCAGCTAGTCTGAATAGGTGTCTGTTAGGATGTTCACGCATTGCCAGGGTTTCTCTTGGGAATATGAGGTTTCCTCTTAACCGCCTGTGCTTTATACCGTGCAGATTCAAAACGACCAGCATATCGTATTAGGCTAGGGTTCTGGGACCACGTAACCATTTTGTGACTCTCCTTTGAACTGTGTCAGTTGCTTGTGTCCCTCTTCGTGATCGGCAGGTAGGCCTGGATGTTTACTTCATGAACAGGCCCGATTTTCTTTGAGAATGTCTTTGGGAACTGGTCAGGGACGCATTTTTCCAGCTTGGACATAAGCTTCTGGGCTGACAAGTTACAGCTGACTGTCTTTGATAGGTCGCCTGATATGGTCTTTACATTAAATCTCTCCCGAGTGTGGACTCATAGATATAATGTTCACATGCCCATCACTGTGCATCCATCTGTATTCAAGTGGAGGCCGTTGGTGACCGACTACCGGTGTAGTTTGCAAGGTCTGTTCGCGTCACCCACACTTCTAGCGCAGTTCCCACTTCCCAGTAAGTCTTCACGCCCTGGGTGCTCAGCTGGACTTTGGTGTCCATGTAGTGGGGAAGCTATTCACAAATATACTGAGCGGTCTGGTGTCTAGTGTAAACAATTTTGCTACCCCCATTGGGCGTCGGAGCCGCAGGAAAGAGATCCATTCACCCGGACCTGGAGTTTTCGGATGCACAGAGTGCGACACGCAGTTGATGAGGGTGGAATAATTTATAAAGGTCTCATGAGATTACACCCAAATTAACTTTCTTGTGCAGTGCACAGCTACACGAAAAGAATAGCCCCGATCAGGTATGTCTGGCAAAATCGCTGTCCGCTAAACCCGTGCCATGCATGGTGCAACTGACCATCCCCAAGGGAGTTGCGTAGAATTTCATCGACCAGAGCGGCTGGGAGATAGTTCTAGGGTTCGGACCAATTGTCATACTTGAGGATCGGAGATAGCATATAGGCCTTCTAATCCTCTGGGACTTGGGGTTCTCGCGTGCAGTGGCTGAATAGCCCACACGGATGACCTCCTAACTGGTCTGCGCATTGTGCGACCGTGATTCTCGAGACCTCGTAGGGGCCTGGTGATTTCCATAATTTCAGTATGCATACCTTGCGTCGCACCGTTCAAGTCAAGATGTTGTGTAGTTTGGGCTTAGGTTGTAAGATTCCTGTAAGCGGCAAAGACACAAACATGTGCAGTGCTTCCGCTAAAACTTCTTTGTTTTCGTCCCAGTGCTGCTGGACGCACGGCGGGACATCCAAAGAATGTGAGTTAGGACCTTTCTCAAAGCTGGAAAATCAGCGTTATTGAGGTTCCAGCTAGAGGTTTCTTCTCTTCGCACAAGCAATACCGTGCTCACTAACTTAAATGTTGTGTTCCGTTCACTTCTCACAGGAAAACTTTTGGCATGCACCAATCGAGTGTTCAGAATTCTTCCGATGGTGCGGGATCTGGTTGGGCTTCCGCATCTCCCAAGTCCAGTCTAATGGCTCCGGAAGGGTCTCTCCCGGAAGGCGAGAGACTAAGAAGGCCGAAAGCTTTCGCAACACTAATGAAGGCTGGTGGGATGCACAATGGAATACCTATCAACAGTCTACCTCTAACCTCCCTACCCCGGGTAGCATAAAAGCTCAGTTTCAGTCCAACGCCTGTTTAGAAGAAACCACGCCCTGCAAGGTTACCAAGTTCCTCGATGCTCGGTTCCACGCAATTCCAAAAGACGTGATCTAGCCAACAGCCGAAACCGTGTTTAAGCTGATTTTCTCACACTAACATGTGCCAAGTTTTATGTCCTGCTGAAAAAGCCGTCTGGAATAAGACCCGACAGGCCTTTCACTACCTTAATAGTCTCTGTTAAATCGCTTCAGTTTCTTGTATTGTGCAGACTTTTGGGTACGGTAAATATTGTCGCAATTCAGTCAAGCGAGAGGGGATCTAGGTCGATTGGTCGTGCATCCTATGATATTTTAACCTTCACCTCAACAATTCTCGCGGTTATTTGCTGTGCATGTTCAAGGCAAGCGACCTTCTTTTTGAAGAAGAGGGACTAAGTCTCCACATCGTATTCTAGGTGATCTCTTGCTGTGCCCTTGTATAGGTGTATGAACACCTCCAAATTACCGATGAACAGTAGTAACTTCAATCTAAACTGTTCGCCACCAGTCAAAACACACTGGACCGTCCATTAAAATCTGACTTGATAACTATCCTTAGGTCTTTCACCCCTTTAGCGGCGTTCCTAGAAGACACTTGGTGGCAATGTAATGCTGTGAGCATTTAGGTGCTTCTGGATAACAAATGGTATTTCATTTCCTTTAGGGGTAGGTCCCAATCGTTGATCTATTACAGAACAACCGCCAGATCGTCGTTGAGGCTGCCCTGCCCGTATGCCTTATTACCTGCGAGTTATTGTGGTTTTCTGCTTGTGAAAATTTCAGCTCGGGTACGTGCACTCCTTTCGAAAAATCGGTTGTCCAATTGCATACTACTGCATCGATGTCTCAGGTGTCGGACTTGTCTGTGTCACTCTTAAAGGGCCCATCAAAATACATAAGACCGTATCGATTAAGCTTCACTCAGGTTTGTTGTTGTGAAAAAAATAACGCGAAAAATAGAATGGGAAAAGGCGCTGCTGGGACGGAATATTTACGCACGACAGGTTAGTTTAATTTACTAACGCAGCCACTTGGTGGTAGTGTTTCGATTTTGATATACCACCGTGAAAGGAGGTGCTTAATCTTTGTCAAACAGTTCCGCCCAGGTAACCGGTGAACCGTTTGGAAACGACTAAATGTGCTAACTTGATTCCGTCGATTTCGGTAGAAGTCACCCGAAAGAGCAATAAGTACCCGAATTGAGGATAGCACTGGATAATGTTTAATTTGTATTCCTCAATCGGATCTTCCCCATTTGACAGTCGCTAAATCTCAGCTCGATTTTCTGGAAGTCAGTGTTCAGTGCTCTCTTATACGTGCGTGCTGTAAGTTTTCGTTTTGAAATAGAATAAATTAGAAGTCTGACTATGTGCACATGGCTGGATCAGTTATCAATTACAATTTACGTAAGTTGACCAGATTCGGTTGAAAATGGACGAAAATGTAAAGTAGTTTGTGCAAAACTTCGGAGTATTTGTTTTTTGAACTAAAATGGATTGTTGAAAAGTTGAGATGTGAATCGAATGTACTCTCTAGAATTTGTTGGTTTCGTCTCGCGTTGCATATGTCGAGCGCAAGTCTTCCTTACCGTACTCCGTTTTCTGTTCCTGTTGCGGAGTGAAGAAGCTCCATGTGGGTCAACTGATCATCCGGCGGCAGTAAATGAAAAAATGTATAACGAACTTAGCTGAAGTGGGTGTCTCACATTTCTGTAGTTGGAGTGCAGAAGATCCGTCAACCAGTTGGCTCTGCCTGTTGGGGGATATGGCAACGAACCGCGAACAGTAGCTATCTTGTTAGTTTCTGTCGAACCAGAATGATTGAAAACTTTTTTCGTAGTGTGAACGCTCGTTCTGTGTTGGCTAATACAGCCTTTTCTTTTCCCGTTCCTGTAAGTCCACTCTCTGTCCATCTCGTATATTCCTCATTTTTATTTCAACCTGAAACTCTCTGAGAGATGCAGCAGACAGTGAGGCTTGCCCTCATGTGTAATGCGGAATGATGGTGGTGACGATCTATTCCTTAAATCCCAATATATTCTTCACTTTTCTGCCTCGAGGAAGGCGCGACAACACATCGGAAGTGCGTTTGCTGTCCTGGTCGGTTGAACAGACAGCGATTTAGTTTTAGTCATTAACCACACGCTGCTGTGTTCCGGTTTTGAAGGCTACACTGCAGCACTACCTACCCAAAAGTAAAACAGGCGAAGGAACAAACACATTGCGATAAATGGCGCAACTGAAAGTGCATTGGACTGTGGACCAAGAATGCTCAGATCGTTACTGATCTGTCGTTACTGACTGGAGCGATGTGAACGTTAGCTCAGCTCTTTGACTTCTGCATTGTCTATTGGTTTTCTGCTGACTGGTTCGTTTTTCAATTTAGTATTCATGCGTTGTAGTCCTCACAATTGATTAACTGCATAAGGTCGTTCGAATACTCTCATTATCGATCATCCTCCTCATTTGGCAGCCCTCTGTTGACCGAGGCCCCATCTTAAAATGACGTCCACTGTTATCTCACCAATAAAGAGTTCAAAAATAGGACTTTCCTTGGTTGCATATATAGCAACCATTTTGTTAGTAACTTTGGAGTTAGGTCTAAAGTGCATAGTCGTAGAGTTCAATTTGTGGAGGCACCGAATATAAATGGGTGGTTGAGGCAATTTTCGGGCATGCCCATGGAATGGCTGTTTCGTTGTTTGCTGTCACCCGAGACAGTTTTTGTTTAGAAACTGGGTCAAAGATTTGGCAAAAGGTTATGAACACCTTAATCAGTAGATTGGTTCATGTTGGTCCAGTTAGACTACCAGGTATCCCCAAGTGACTTAGTGCTACAGTCAGTGGCCGTTTTGTATTGGGAATCTTTTCTCCGCTGTATAGCTGTTCAACTATTCCTCCAACATGCTGCTTCAGTGAATCTGGTTTATCTATATTGGTGGGTTTCGCTGATCAAACGTTTGATTGCGGATTTTAATAAGGGGTGAAATCGCGCACTGCAAGAAGCTCTGCTGTCAGAGATGGCGGCAATTTTCGGAGGTGAGTTGAGGTCCACCCTATAATCAAGCAGTCCATAATGGGCTGATTGGCGTTGCAGCTGGCCGCTGTGATGTTATGCCGCTTCTAGGGACTGCAAAGTCAATGCCTACCCTGAGCAACAGTTGTCCAAGGAGCCTTGCAGCCACTTAAGCACCTACGCACTTTCCGCGACTAGGCACTCTGTTCATTTGAAGCCAGGTTGAGCGCAAGCCAGTCGACTGAGTTCGGTACGGCTTTGTGCTGGTTTGCTACGATAGAGCCAATGAGAACTGTGACGGTATACGAGTGTAAAATTCAAACGTTTCCGGGAGCCATTGGGCTGAGTTTGTTTCAGCAATCGCAATGTATGTCGTTTGTAAATGAATCTATGAGCTGTAAATATAATTCGAACACTTTTCTCCTTCATTTTAGTGTTTCCGTTGCATTTTTTTGCTTCGTTCAAAAAGAATACAAGTCCAACTACTGAAATTGGCTTCGTACAATGGGGCTGCGGTATACTGAACAGATGAAGCGCGTGCTCATGCGACCGCGATAAAAGATTGCATTGAACGGTTTCAGGTATGCTGCGATTCCTGGAAGGATTTGGAGGAAGCAAATTGGTGTTTCCTCTCATGGCTGGCAACAGCTCTTTTTCTTTTGCGAAATTTACGGTACTCTTATGATCTACGGCACCAGTGCCATCTGTTTAATTAAAGACACCATTACCTAATAAAGTTGTTCTGGTGAACTCTAAAAAGTTATGGACGGTGGAAAAGTTTGTGTTTTGCTCTTCGATCGCAGCATGAAATTTCGCAAAATTTTACGTACATTGGATGCACAGGAATTTACCGAAACTGATTGATGGCCATTGTAAACAATTCCGGGATCCAAAATAACAGCACGAGCGAGATCCGACACATGATGACACTCGGATATTTGTAGCCGTCTCCGTTTCACGGGCTAACATTCCGTTGTCCGCTTTCAGAGCCCCCATTCTCGTTTAAAAGGTAACCCACACTGACTGCCTCAGAATCCACATGCTAGAAAATGCGCGGACGCGAGTCCAAGTAAGTGAATCGCCTTACCTCGTGGAGTGAATTCCACTGACATTCCAAGCGCCCATTTCGTACGGGTTTGGGTCACCTCTGTACGATGATCAAGCAAGCTCAGAGGGTGTGCGGCGGCAGCTATCGCAATTTAACTACAGAGAGTGGCTCCGTAACTCTTCTCCCGTTACACCCCAACATCTTTGTTTTAAGTACTGTCGGTATGTCACAATTTTGTGTTTGACAATTCTAGATTCCACAAGCTCATGGTGGGTAAAGGATAAGCTAGAGCCGGCCATAACAGTTAAATAGCTAGAAAGGTTTTCCCCAGGATTTGGGAGAAACGGATGACAACTGGGATACTAGAGGTAACTAGTCAATGGCTTGATTTGCCTGGAGAATCTGAGTTGGGTGTTCAGAAGAATGAGGAAGGAGATGCAGAAATCAAATTCCTAATTTCACATGGGAGCCTGCTCATTTTGGGGCTGAAAGCAATTCGGTGGCTGGAACTGCCATTTAAGTTTGGCCGGGAGTAGCCTTCGGAAGGGTAGTGAGAATCTTGAAGATGGACGGTGTCGGCAAACGGCCAACACAAAACCAAAGCAGCCCTATCAGTGCTATTCAATGTTTTGTTGGTTCCTAAAGCGGTTACGCAGGATCCGACGGTGCACAATCTATCTGCCAAATTCCACTGCAACCTGGGTCTTTCTAACCTTTCAGACGAAAACATTTCAATGTCCAATCCGTTAGAATCAAGGGATCACACAGGTCATCGAATCCACTCAGTTCACCGTTCGTCCTGTGTAACAAAACCAAATGTTCCTAGGCGAATTGTGGGATTGCAGATTCGGCTGGTTCCACAGATGTAAACTTAGCCAATGGTCAGGAGTGAACGATGAAGGGGGATATGTAACAGAAGTTTAAATGTTGAATAATACACCTTTTCAAGTAGGAATGCTAATCAGCAATCCAAAAATTGCGCTCAGGTGATCGTGCCTCAATCCAGCACCAGTTCTGAAGTTGCTACGGCAGACAGACTAAGTCGATCAATAATTCTTAAGGAAGAAAAGCTGTGATGAGTTGATGCACAAGTAACGTAACGAGTTCCGGCTCCTTTTTGCGCTGACCTGCCTCGACAAGCATCAAGCGAGCACCGTGAAGAGAAACGGCCATGTAATTCACTGGTTCCTCGAAGGTGATCGGAAGGAGCTTATCGCACTAGCTGGGATACTCTTTTCACAAATCAGGCTATGATGTATCGCCCTCTCCTGTTTGTGTCCAGGGCTGGGACGACTTCACTCTTGCGAATAGTCTCAGGATGAAAGCTGACAGATCGTGGGCTGTTTTTGTGAAGTTTCTAGCCACAATATCCCCAGAACATTGTTCATCAGCTGGCGTGAAACTCACTAGTATGCAATATGCAATTTCCAGCTTCAAATAAATTTAAAAAACCACTGAATTTCCCACTGCAATAACAGCCGAGCTGCGCTGTTCACGCCTTAATGCAACTCCTTGTTTCCCAACGGGAGGTGAACATCACTAATGATTCTAGTGAATTAGAATGTTTATGAACGAAAGAAGTCCGCCATCCGCTACGAAAATTTCGCCCATCCCCCACAACAACACCCGTGTATCAGATTCTTTGGATATGGTCCATGGCTTCGACGCCTTTTTGGCTACTTTATCAACCGGGGATAAGACTCCTTTGCGTTATGTTTTTTTTTCTTACCAGTATGCGGACACTCATCCACCGTCACCTTCCAGCCCTCAGAAATCACTTCTAACGAATATCGCCGCCATAACTGTGTGGCATCCCCACTCTGCCATCGTACTCCAATATCCACTTTCACTGTCACTTGATTTCTTACCTTCTTTAATCACTTCCCCCTAAGAGCATGAAAATTGCTGGTCGTATTAACCGTTTTTCTAACAAATCCAAACGACTTTTTCCAGACAAAACTAAGTCGACATCTTTAATTCTTTCTTTCTCGCTCCCAATCGAACTCTTCCCATCCATTCCGTGACCATTGATTGAAATAGTTGCTTTCTTCTTTTGGTGACAGTTTCCGCTTGCCGTTCTCCCCTGGCCCTGGTCGTTTATTTTGCTTCAAATGAACGATATCATAGAGCAGACTGTAATCCATGAATTTTGCATTATCACTTCAGTCAGTCCCTAATGTTTCTGTGTCTCTGTTGGCTCTCTCTGCTCTGGTCTTCTTAAATACGGTGTATTTTACTCTTATTCGCGTGCGTAGACGAACCACATGCTGCGTCAGCCTGTACAAACTTCTATACATCCATGAAATCGGACTGCTGACAGTATCAGCCGAAACTCCCATGCTTTGGGGTGCACTATAATTTGCAGTATTTTTTCAGAGCAGCTCGTGTAATTGATCGCTCCTTAATTTGAAGCTGGCAGGAAGATCAGACCGTCGCTCTTCTTTTCAGGCCGCTCACTCCTGCTTGGATGTAAACGATTGCTTTGTGCTTTTGCTAGCACGGTATCAGCTCGCCTTAGATTATCCACTCATGGATACCTGATGTCTTGCTGGTCCTACGTACAACATCCGAACTATAAGTAGCTGGGTAATTTGAGCAAGGAATCTAGGTTATCTGGGTGAGCGATGCCAGTAAGTATCGGAAAAGTCAGGTACTTAATCGCCTAATAAGAAAAAAACAAAAGAAACCTAAATCCTTTAACCCTGCAAGAAATGTGTACTGTAGCACGAATGAATGGTCTGCGCTTGGGTATGCGAGAGTCCTTCAGACCGCCAAAGCAGTGTGCAGCAGCGGCTGGTAAGCAAACCGGGTCTTATATAGACTGCGAAAAACGGTATTCTCTGAATTCTCATTGGCAGCCACAAATTTGCACACACCAATGGCACGCTGCACTTATAATATTCAACAAAATTCCGGGCGTCTACGTTGATTCGGGAAACGCCAACTTTAGCAAACGTCCAATGACGCTTCCTAGGGGTGCTCCCGAGACTAGGGAAGCTAACACACCGGAAAAGGCTACAGTACTTGGATTCGCCGTAGACCATCCAAATGAGACTTCATCGCTGCCTTCAACCTGGTGATAGGTCAGCGAAAGACAGCAGCGCCGATGTTTACTTTAAATGGAAACCTGTAACCTCGACAGCATAGCGGGAGGTCAGAAAGGCGCAGAGCTACAAAAAATCAGGTCAGCATTCATCTCATACGGAACACCTAACGCATGCAATAAAGTATCGGAAGAAGTGGTTACAACCCTCACTGATGTACAGCTTAAGTCCTGATAGAAAAAGTTGTGGGTCACATTGTTTCTCAACCTTCGACTGTCTATGCTGCATTTCTAGCCCGGCTTCCATCAGCTTATCAGTATAAAGAACTTGGTTGTCATTTTGATCAGTTTTCGTCGGTATTCATGATCAGAATTATTCCTATTTCAAACATCTCCTGAAACGTCTTTTCGCCGGAATTGACTAGACATGAACGCTACAGATTTTTGAGTAACCTAAAAAGACGCGTTTGTGGCGGTTGATAGAACGCTCCTAAATGCATCCCAACAAAAATGCCTTTTCCGCCCTCGACGTTTACTAACTTACGCTCTCCGTTCACATAACTGACAGGTCTGCATCTCCCAATTCATCACTAGACACGGGTTCATACTTGACTGAGCTGCACTGACATGTCACAAATGCCTAATATCCATCGAAGGCCTTGATATTTACCGACTGTAAAGACAAAATGAGCCAAGGAATTCAGAGGCGCTATGTCACACATAAATTCTTTTAGGTCAGGCAGGTCTGAACCAACACTCTATGGTGTTGGATGCCTGTGTATCGATTAGCATTGTTAGTTTTCTCGGCATAGAGAAACAATCAGAAGGAAGCTGTACGTGGGGCCTTTTGCAAGCAAACTGGTATTTTGCCATTTTTCGATTCTTTTCTGCATGTCCTCACTCACAACACATCATGGGTGAATTTAACCACGCATCGAAACTTTCCACTACTGTGTCTCATTTGGCGGACCTACCAGTATACCGAGCCGGAAGTGACTCTACTCAAAATAGAATTACTAATAACCACCACCAGTCATTCCGTCTCAGACTGCGCGGTTTTGCTTCAACCACCAGAGCATTTTCTGTTACTTTAAAACAACGTTTATTCCCGGGCACCTTCCTAATTTTCGAGGAGTCTAACTCAAAAATCACGACCAAGTAAATGTCCCGGGAAAACGTTCTTTTTCAAAAATCCCAGTTTCACTTATAATTGTTGTTTTGTTTTTAACTTGTAAATAATAATGTGAGCCTTTTTCTGCGGGCTCGAATTAATTTTTGGCGCCTTTTCTTCCACAGTGACATACCTTTACTGTAGCGGCTGTTTTGCTTCATATACGGCATAAGCTTTTAGGAGAACGGAAGGAACACTTCGATGAATTACGGGATTAAAAGAAAGCCAGATTCCTTTCATCCTTGATAGCAAAAGCAGTATAGCAAACATAATCGTCGTGTGCGGACCAATTTCTCATCTGCTTCAACAATAGAATTCGGCTTTTTTGTTAAAAGAAAACAGAACTAATATGCTGTACTGCAGAAGCGGAGCGTATAAACGGAGCTTTTATCATCCATTTAGCGACTGTGCTGTTTAATGGTTAATAGATGAATGAGCTGACATGACACTTTACTGGGGTAGGTGTTCAAACTAATTCGCCGGAGCAAAATAACAGGTATATATTTTTATGGCATGCGTCTGACGCTCCCGAATTGCAGTGCGGTTTTACCAACTGAAGTAATTACTTCCCTTCATGATGTTTCCTTTTGTATACATTCCACTACCGACTGCTGAAGACCAGTCAGTATTGTGCCCATCACTAAATTTGGTAACTGAAATACTTCAGCCATCATTCTTACACCCTGTAGTCCTAACCTAATAGAACGTGCCGTCTTGAGTCATCCGAACTCTAATCTTAGCGTGGTTGGTGACTCCTGTCAGCTTGTTTGCAAACCAGACAGGTTCACTGTGGGTTTTGGAGGTTCCCTGTTTCAGAAGATGACTGAATCAATGAATTCATGATGCAGATCTGCCCAGTGCAATCTTTTGGATTTTTTCTCTGCATTTTATTCGGTCCCGTGGTAAATCTTTATTGGCAAACTTGAACACTACGGTTGTCCTAATGACGTTTGGCAAGGCTATCAAACTCTCAACAAACAGAACTCAGTGCACAAAACTGGGAAAAAACAATTCTAACAGCTAGTGAGTAACTCTGGAGCTCTTCAAGTAGCTGTCTTTTCTTCCTTTTCGTTTTTGACATATATAGCCAAACTACAGGCAAGTCCCCATGATCAGTTATTGAAATATGTGGACGGCGTTGCTCGCCGTCACTTCGTATATGAAACCGAAAAGTTACTCAGTTCTTCCAACAAATCTTCTTCCGCACATTATGTCTTTTCTCTGTGGCCTAAAACCTAATTTGTCAAAATGTGTTGAATGTTCGCTCACTTTTTCTTAGTCTGCTTACCCGGCTGACCCTTCACACTGTACTACAGAACCACTCACTAGGATAGATAACTCACGTACGTCAGCACTACCGTCGTTAAAATCTGTGATGATCTGCTCACACTTCCAAGTGTGCGAAAGTCTCAGACTCCAGCATTTCCAGGCTGGGCAAAACGCCATCTCGTTATCTATTTACCATTTTGCTTCTCCCACCCTCTTTTAATATTTTCCTGGACAGGATTTGCCACGAGAAGTCACAGAGAGGAGGGAAGGAAGAAGCATGGAAATATTAAGGTCCGTAATTTTTACGTTTGAACAGGACGATAGTAACCTGAACCGCATAGTAGCTTGCATGAATGATTAGGGAAGAAGAAAGACAGAAGTTGGTATGGACGTCAGCATGCGTACCAGGTACGCGGTTGGGAGGGGTATGTTGAAAGCTAGGGAGGTGGTTGGTGAAGCATAAGTGGACACCCCGATGCGCTACTCCCACAGACCGTCCAACAAATCAGCCAGGTACTCATCTACCGAACAAGGGTGGTGTGGGGTCTCCCTTTCGCAGAGTCAGGTCTGGGCTGATGGCATACAGATCTATTGTAAAAGGTGGCCCATTAGTTTGCAGCTCGAATATGCGTTGGTTGCTGGGCTTAACCTGACCCAGCAGAGAATTTTTCCCTTTTTCCTAACAGAAGAGTGGTTGACCCCATATGGGTACTTTGCGTCGATCCTACACCTGATCTTAATTTTCCGCGTCATGTTTTTTCGCAACTTCTGGGGGTGGTCTGTTGTCTGTAAGTTCGGGGATGCTGAGGCAAACCTGTCGCCGTCATCTGGTTTTTTGCATGTACGGAATAAAGAAAACCAAAGTGAGGGTAAGCAATTACACGGAAGATGGTGGCTTGTGTTGTAAACCACAAACCTGTGCGTATCGCTCCACCATCGCCAACACCGTTTCCTGCTATCATTAACCAGTGCTGCTTGAAAGTGGGCCTGCGTGTTACGTAAGTGAATCAGATCGTCTGTGTGACGTGGACAGCCTTCATTTCAAATGAAACTGGGTTTAGAATTTAGGGAGAAATAGTCTACCTGATTCGAGTTAGTAGGTCCTTGAGGATGAAAATGAGCAAGTAGGGAGAGTAAAGGGAATCTTCAAAATGTTCTCTGACGAACTGTTTGCAAAGAGAGAGACCAGTACCGGTAATGCCCTGCAAAATGAAAGGATCCTTTATGTTGTCAGAGTAAATGAACGGAAGAGAAATCTATGGGGAACGTAACCAGGAGACAGAAGACCGATATATTGAGGGTTTAGTGCGGTTATAGCTGCCGTAGGATCCAGCAACCCTCCACTATCACGAACCTTAATGTTATTTACTGTTACTGGCTGAGATCCAGGTTTTGAAGACTTAACTGTAGTAACTGCTAAAATACTGAACCAACTTCGTGCGCCCAAGCCTCTGAGAGATATGGGTAGTGTATGCGAATAACGGTTGGAACAGTCAGTAGTTTGAGAGCCCCGTTTTTGAAGGCGGTGTTAGACGACGATAAGAGATCCACCTGTTGTGGCTATGAATTCCACAAGGAGGAATATTTCACAATGAAAAAGTTCACCCAAATGCTCGTTTTTGTTATGTCAGTTGTGGCGACGAACTCAATGGTTCGACAGGATTAGGGGGTCTGATTTCCGAACCGGGGGGCTGAAATGTAACTGTTACCATTGACAAGACTACTGGGGAGTATTAATTTTGCTTTTACACTCCAAATCCAAAAAAGTTCGAGATTCATCAGTGAGCACCGTCTTTTAACTTAGGTTTGACGATGTGCCTACTAGCTGCACCATAAATGCAGGCTGAAGTTTTTTGATTGCAACTCTATCCCACTGTCCCATGCTGGAGCAGATTAAAATGCAACACTCTAGAATGGGTTTGACGTGTGTTTTGGTAATGTTTAGTTCACTCTTCTTCAGCTTGAAAGTCCTACGCAGCAACCGAACTATTTTATTTGCTTTCTCAACTTGAGTAACTGCGTGCTTCGAAAACTTGAGGCTGCAAGAGAAGCTGAGACCAAAGTAACGAAACTTGTTTCTAATGGGGACGATTTAACCACCAACCTTATGGCTCTCTGTGGGTAAGGTGCACTTATAGCCCAGTAAGCAGCATTTTTTGGCTGAGAACCTTATCGTCTATTCGTTTGCCTAAATGTTTAGGATATTAGGTCTTGGGTTATTTCGTCGACAATAGAGCCCATAGCCCCGTGCTGAAAGGTGTAAACGATTTTGATTTCATCGGCGAAGATGAAAGGAATACCGTTTTGAACAACGATCAAGATATCACTTACGTACAAAAAAACAGCAGCCGATCTAGTGAACTGCCTTGAATTACACCACTAGTTACCGGTACTGGGTGAAAGATGAAACCATTTACTTTCTCAACTTGATTTCTTGATGGATGATATGATTTGAACCATGACAGCATAGGGTAGGCGATCCCATAGGAGCTGATCTTGTTTATCATCTTACTGGGGGACGCTCTGTCAGAAGCTTTTGTCATAACCATTTCTGTGGTTAGGGATGAGGCAAAGAATCTGCCGAGTGTCTCAGCGAATTCTTGGGGTTTGTCGAGATAGGTATTTTTGTAGGCGATTTGGTGGTTAGAATTCCGCGAGAACATGGCGTGGCTGGCTCTTGATTTAACTAGTTTTGCCAGAGCTACTTGTGGGTTGGGAAAGTTTAAAGCACGTAGTTCTGACATTTTACTACGGAAGTCTTTTATCGTTTTTAACTGTTTTGATAGGCGATTAAAACGTAGAAACAAAAAAGATTTCATGGTTCTAATTAAGCTTTTCTGAAGTTTGACGACTTTGCAGCTTAGTCGGTCATGTCTGTTTCTTTTTGTGGGCAACTAGTAATTCCGTGCCAGCGTGATACTGTCAAGGTATTCGTGCAGGATTGAACAAAGCCTGTCAATTGCCATTTGCACCTCACCTGCTGGGAAGAATGAGTCCCAGTTACATCTGCGCAGCAGAGTTAGCAGGCGATCCCAGTTTGCCCTAGAGTAGGGCCTATTAAACTGGAATAAAACTTGAAGACAAAACTGGCGGTGAAAGATGCCAAAGCTTGCATATACCACCTGAGCAACTCTGGAGGCTCGACTGGGAGTTTAGGTCACTAACTTCCTGTATCTAGAACAGGCACCTGTAACTGTCATGTCCTAGATGAACTAGGGAAGGGATGCTGAAAGCGCGGACGCGGTAGTAGGGCTCTCTATTGCCGTACCAAAAAGCCGGGTGAGAGCCTCGGGAGTGAGTCCCGAGCATTTGTGAGCCCTTCTCTTCAATCGTCTAAATGACCTCAGAAGGAGTGTGCTGAGAGTGACCTGCATGAATGCAGCAAGTATAGGAAACAGATGGCTGTACCTGCAATTCAGGACCCCGGGTGCTGGCCCACGGGTCACTACAGTATCCTGACCGCAGAAGGGGAGACAGACAACGAATCAATTGGAAGGAATACTCATTATCTAGGGTTTATAGAGGGGATGGGCGACTAGAAGGGATGATGATTCCAATGGTTGGAAAGTGTTTCACTTGAAGACCATTACCGAGTATCCCAAACAAGCAGTCCGTGGAAGTTCCTATCGAAAATGGTGCCCCCAAGATTTCGGTTGCAGATGTATACCGAAATCCGGGGTGGGCACCAGCGGGAGACATTCAGCCGTTCAATTTTCTCAATGCGGTTGTGCAGATCATGGGAAAACTGATGCTGGGGGATTTTGACGACCCCAAGGTTTGCAGCGTCCACGGGTCGGCACCGGAGAACACTTTTTGACATCAGTTGCTTGAGTTCTAGCAGGCAAGCGGGATGGTTCAACAAGGCACCAAAGCGACTAGATGTAGATTTGACCAGACAAATTCATCTCTTGACTTGGAGTTAACGAGAACACCGAATGACATAGAAAGCCTTGAGCTAGAGCAGGTGCGACTATATCGTAATCGGGCGGCGACTAAATGCAGAGACTGGTTGTCTTGACAAATACAGCAAGCACTTTCGAAGGACAGATAAGTATAGACTGCTAACCTCGGGCTACCGTACTAAGCGGGAAGTAGAAAAGGTCAGTAACTGCATGGAATATCACTGGGGGCCAATTAAGAGATACCGGATTGCAAGAGCAGATTTGGTCGCGCAACCATTCAGAATCAAACATAACGGACTGCAACATAGTGGAGGACCAGAATCACGAGAGCCAGAAATCAAAGCAAGGGGGGCTTTCACAAAATTTATGGTTACACCTGATTGATGAGCTCAGCCGGCTTACATATTGCAAAGAAAGAGAATGTCACGCATTAGGCGACAATGCCAAATTGCCTAGGAGTAGCTCAGTGCTGCGGCCGCTAAAAGCAAACTCAGTCGGAACTATGTACAGTATGAGGCAGCTTCACGAAAGATCGTATGCGGAGTAAAATCCAACAAGGAATTAGATCGACCAGCAGCCAGGAGAAAGCCAACTGCCCGCTGGAAGGCCTTCGATTCCTTGGTCTACGGGCTCCTTGACCAGAGAGTGAAGGCTTTCTCGGTGGACGCTAAAGTAAACAGTTGAATACCACACAGTCTAAAGGGTAGATTCCTCAAAGTGATATTTGTGAGTTGCCAATCGGACACAAGACTGCTGTACAGCGGGGTGCCTCAGGGGTCTTTCATAAGACCACTGTCATTGTTGATGGATGTCAAGGGCATAGCAAACGGGTTAGACAATCCGTGTTTTATTTTTTCAAATAGCAACAACCAACTGGGGATAACAGACATTAAAGCCATCTGGACGGATCTGGATAAGGTTCACCACTGGTTCGTCAAATTAGATATTCTGCTGAACCTGCGCAAGTGCGAGCGGCCCATGGAAAGATAAACTAATCCCAGTCGGCACCTGGATTCACTCGGGCACCAGGCCATTAAGTAACACACAGAACAAGCAATGGATATAGAAAAGTTAACGAGTGCGGAATTCAAACCTAGTTTGCAATGTCGGAATGTTACCGAGAACGCATGGTCTGCCTTGCACCAACCATAGGAGGACTGTGGGGTTTTGGAGTATCAGGGTTTTACTCCCGCTGTTGAACGCATTTGTCCGAATCCACTTAGTTTTTGCACAGGCACGGAAGCAGTATCTGACCGGAATCTGAAAATG
Organism: Fasciolopsis buskii; assembly: GCA_008360955.1. Classification (NCBI taxonomy): domain Eukaryota; kingdom Metazoa; phylum Platyhelminthes; class Trematoda; order Plagiorchiida; family Fasciolidae; genus Fasciolopsis; species Fasciolopsis buskii. Next base: position 19,008 of record LUCM01001348.1, read on the forward strand.
CCGGAACAGCGTGTTTTGCGAGCTACCTTGGACACGTGAGACGCATGGGACATCAGCAGAGGCTGGGAACACTGAACTTCCACTCTCTGGAAAGACTTAGTGAAAGAGGCAACTCACTAAAGGCTTTCATTATCGTTAAAGGACTGACCGAGTCACGGGATCTCCATGGGGTCTTAGTCCAGGTAATGAATAACTAGGAAGGATTGGAATAGCAACGGTGAACGTGCGTGCAACTACGGGTCGAGTAGCTAATAGTTAGATATACGAGTGGCGAATGGCAGGAAAAGGCTATTAAGAAAGACGAGTTAAAGACGAGTGTCATGACCCGGTAGGTTAGTCCACATCTTGGGAGGACAATGCGATCGGAACCATGTGAGGTTGCTTACGGTAATATTGACGACGAGGATGACGAGGATGATGACTTTGATGACTACGATGAGGAAGAGGATGCAGCACGAAATCTGTCAGCTGGGGAACACGCAGCGGCTAGTGCGGAGGATCGTGCAAATGGTCTGGTTGGATTTCGTCGTCAGCGTTCTGTTAGCAAGGATAGTGGGTCATTACTGGAAACTGGAGATGATAACAGGTTTCTTCCTGGTTTTTGTCTACCACGTTGAAAGTTCGGTGCATGAGCGCAGATGGCGCAAAATCGCGGTTCAGTTCCGTTTTGATTGCATAGCATTGTTGAACCAATGGGATCAAAGCGAATGGTCGCTATTTTCCTTTAATACTTTTGTTGAATTCCTCTTTTCCCAATTTTTCCAAGAGCTTGGATTAGCATTCGCACACCAATCAACAGGTTTAAAACGCTTTCTTGGGAAGTTTTTCAGTTAGAATATCTGGAGAACCGAAAAGATTTTCAGTAGCGCTATATCTTGCCACACTACAATGTCAATTGGAACCACAAGAAGACGAGCTGGCAAGCCCAGCAGCCACACAGGTGTGGCCGGAAGGTTTGATTGCCCATTCTAGAACGGTGAAATCAAGGGTACAGTCAATCTTATGTGATGCGTGTAAAACTAGCATTGTTTATGAACCATTTGTAACTATCGGGGCTGATCGGGTGCTGCCTTCCAGTTGAGTGTTTTTGGATTTTTAATCTGATACCAATTCCAGTAGTTACCATCATGTAGAACTCCTTCCCGAAATCCTTTGATTGCAATAGCTACCTTATCGTTTCTCATTACGAATTTTTTGGAATAAACGATAGAGAGTTTCTTAATATCCACGTCCCAAAGTTAATCTGGTGCTTCGTCGGCCGGGACTGGTAGCTGACTTGCGGCGACGTCTTCTTTAGTTTTCGTATGTTGCATTGAAGTCCTTGATAACAGTTTTATAGTTCGCGGTTTGATTTAAACATGAAGATAGATTGATAGAGTTGAAGTTTTTCTATTTATCAGAGGCGATTGAGTTGACAAAGAGGCTGCACCCTGACAGCTTGTATGCCTCTGTGACCCAAAGTAGTCCAGGTGGGTTCAGTGCGTGAATTCAGAGGGTTTTGGGGGGATGCAAGATTATTTGTGTTTGGGGCGATAGTTTATGAGTTTTAGGACCGAGAGGGACGGTTGAGGTGAACTGCGCTTCACCGCGGCATGTATGCTAGATGGCACCAGGAAGATCAAAAGAAATCCGGGAACAGGCACAGACAATCAGAAATAAAGGGTGCATTAAGGTAAGTGACCGAATAATTTTACTCCCCGAACGACTATTCTTCTCGACTCGAGCATCTTTGCCTACACTTTTACCTGAATCAAAGCATTGATAATCGATGGGTAGGATGACTAGGCAGGGCTTACAGGCTAAAAGCTTAGTGCAAAGCCCTGGACAAAATGCAAAGTTTGGAGGACCCACTTGCATCAAAATTATGATGGTAGCAGGGATTCAGTGTAAAACGTGTAGTAAATATTTCCACTGTGCATGTTGGGGCGTGGGGAAGGATATTTACGGGCTGTACTGTCAATACGATAAGCTAAGCTGCTTTTGCCCAGCTTGCAAAGGATTCATACGAAGGGCCGTCCTGGGGAACACCCATTTATGCCACCGGTAAACCTTGCCGAAAGCAAACGTGAAAGGGAGCATCGAAATGGGCGATACTGTAGGAGATGGTGTACTAGAGGCCGCAGAGAGCAAAGAAAACCAGTCTCCTGACAATGAGGAAGAAGATATGGCAGCGACAGCAAAGAACGAGAATTCCAGCGCAGGCTCCGCTGCCCAGATGGGGCCGAAATTCACAGAACCCTCAGAGGGTAAGCGTGTGGATGGCGGCAAAGCGAAAGTACTATCTCGGGGATGGGGACGGAGGCAAGGGAGTGGAGTAGAACAAGAGTCAAAAAAGAAGATACCTATGAGGAGAGGGCCAGGCACACGAGTGCAGGAAACCAAGAATTAGCCAAGGCCACCGACCTGGCCACGAGGTATTCGGAAATGAGTTCAAGGCTGAAGGATGCAGAGCGAGCCCAGCACCAGATGAGCTGGGAGCTAAATGGCGAGCAAAATTGCATTGGGTAGAAATTACAGTGATATCATCCATGGGAGCCCGGGGCCCTTTATGATGTAGGGGAAGCAGAGGGAAAAGGTGGTGAGACGCCATGTAGTAAACTTGCTCCGAACGGTGGAAATACAAGAACACGCTGCTATCAAAAGAGTACTTCGCCTGAGAAGACGGTAGTCAGTCAGTGACTCTGGATGAACGAGTGCACAGCTAATGCTGGTAGAATTCGCTAGGGACAGGTTCTTGTCATCAGCCGATAGAGTCATGACGATCGCCGAGGGCTGACTGACACAGTGCCGGACGATACTTCATAAGCAGGGTCAGGACAAAGCTTGCAAATGTGGCTCGCCAGGATCCAATTCAGGGCGGCTGCGAGCCTCCAAAATGAGACTCCAGAAGTTGGGTGAAGGAGGGCAAATGAATGCCACTCCATGCAGCAGGGTAGAAGGTGAACGTGGTGGGCAGGCACATCTTGGCCCACTAAGTCGTAATCCGACACTCATGACTGCCATACGCCGGAAGAGTTGAAATAAGGAGGCTGGCAGCACGGGGTGAGGATGAGTACCCCGACTAACATGCGGAAAAACGGGCAAGGGCCTCGATGGTAAGTCTCGAGCATGCGACAGACATGTCCGTTCAGCGGCCGAAATTGAGGAGGGCGGGAGTTATAGCGGTGACCTACAAAAATGCTGCAACTGCCGGTAAAAGTGGCCGGATATACGATTTATGACTCTAGACCTAGACGCAATGGCTGCCATTGAGACGTACTTTCGGCCGGGGAAGGTTGAATACGAATTAATGACGTGGGATCGTCCATTCTTTGGAATGAATAGAGCGCATGGGAGAATGGGAGGCGGGACCCTGATACTAGCGGCCGAAAATTAAGGGGCGCAGGAGGGCCACAAGCTGCATACCCAAAAATATGCTCTGGAATTCGCCATCTCAAATTGAGGCTCCAGAATCTCTGTTTTAGGTGTGCACCGGAGCCCAGGGTGAACGCAAGTGAAAGACGAGAAACTGTTTCTCTTTCGCAAAGACGTTGCATGGTCCGTGGGCAAGATTCACGTACTGCGAGATTTCAACGCCCCTGAGATTGAATGGGTTTGAGAGACAGCCGCGGAAGTTGCCTTCGGGCATCAACTCCTGCGTTTCGTGCACGAGAGTGCGACGGTTTAACAAGTTGCCTAAGTGACTAGATGGAGGTTCGAGCAAGAACCTGTAACCATTGGCTATGTGCTAACGGGAACACCAAATGATTTAGGGAGCCTTGAGTTGGAAGATCCAATATGTAGGAGTGACCACGCCGCAATCCAGGAATGGATAAAAGCAGGCTGGTGCTCTTTCGGTCTCCAAACTGGATGAGAATTAAAGAAAGGAAGAAACTTCGTGGATCTTCAGTGGGAGGTGGTTACGAGCAACTTGTTAGTGATACCAGACTTAGTTGCAACCGTCCACGGATTCAAGTGAAAGTGGCTAAAACCATGGTAGAGAGGTAGGATCACGAGAGCGGAAATGCAGGGCTTTCATGAGATGTAAGGACGCACAGGGCTACCGGGAATACCTGAGATACATAGCAGAGAGAAAGTGAATGTACCGCATCCAACAGCATTGTTGAAATGCCTGCGAGAGGCGGATCGCTGGGGCCGCTAAAAGAAACCTCAAGGCCAACTGTAATTACGGACAGTCACAGGCTAGTTTGCAAAAGGCCATAGGTGCAGTAAAAAAACCCACCAGGGGATTAGGTCAGCCGACAGTCAGGAGAAAGCAGACTGTTTGTTGAAAATTTTCCAGGCGATATGCAGGTGGGTTCAAGGGACACGGGAACAAATACTAGGTCCCGTCTCCCCTATGGCGGAGACGCCGGACGGAACGATCACGGAGGAAGAAGTGTGGGACAGCCTAAAAATATGGATGCGTCGAAAGCGGCAGGGCTTTATGGGATCCCGCCAGTAATGATGAAGCTGCTGGCGGATGTCCTGGTGAAACCTTGCACCCAGCACTTCAGTGCGCCGCTGGACGAAGGGTGAATCCCCGCGGACTGTTTGACGTCGACCTTCACACCGGTGCGCAAAGGCGGGAAAGCGAAAACTGTAGGAGCTGTAGACCAGTGACCTTGACATCTATCATGCTGAAAATTATCGAAAGGGGCTTTCGCGACCGGATAGTCAACCAACTAGAGGCAAGGAAGTTATTGATGGCAGTGCAGCACGGAATTTGGTAAAAACATTGCTGTCTGACCAACTTGATGAGCTTCCTGGAGAAATAGCAGGTAGTACTGACATGAGCGGAAAAATAGAATTCTGTCTTCTGGACTTTCAGAAAGCCTTTGATGCCGTAAACCACAGGCTTCTCGACCAGAAAGTGAAGGTTTTCGGATTTGATGCTAGGGTGAATAACTGGATGGCACGATGTCTGAAGGGCAGATCTTCCAGGGTGAGTCGAGGGGTGACTATCGGACAGAGAATTGCCACGAAGCGGGGCGCCTCAGGGGTTTCTTTAGAGGACCACTGCTCTTCCCTATGTATGTCAACGATATAACTAATGAACTAGAAAATACGTTTCTCAATTTTGTTGGTGACAACAAACTATTAGGGACAGCAAACAGCGAGGTTATCCAGAGGGATCTGGAGAAAGTTTATCAGTGGTCGGTAAGAGGGGATATTCCGTTGAACTTGGACAGATGTCAGCGGCTCATGAAGAAGAAGCCAGTTCCCCTCTCCACATGGGTCCACCTGGGCATCAGGTCACGATGAAACAAACTTAGCAAGCAAAAGTCCTCAGGACAGTCATGAGTGCAGACTTCAAACCCAGTCTGCAATGTCAGGATGCAGTCAGGAGGCCCGTTGTGCCTTAGGCCAGCCTAAGAGGACCGTAGGATCTAGGAGGCCTAACTTTCTTCTGCCGCTGTTTAAGGCATTTATCAGGCAGCATTTGGAATGTTGTGTTCAGGCATAAAGACCGTATCTGGTAAGAGGCAGTAAAATGTTGAACAGGTTTAGCGTGTTTTTACACGGTGGGTTGGGTACTTCAGGCACATAGGATATGAGCGGTGGCTGGGGGCGCCTGGCTTGTACTCTCTAGAAAAACATAGAGAAAGAGGTGACTCAATACAGGCCTTCAAGATCAATAAGGGTCTGACAGAGATACGGGGTAAGCGTGGAGCCCTATTTCAGATAAGGGGAACGAAACACCAGGAGGGAACGGGAAAACAATTGTGCGGAGCAAGTAACCAGCGGAGTGAGGAGCAAATCTTTTGCCCCAAAAGTGGAGGCAGTGGTCCAGATGGGGTCAGTGTGCAAATTCCAAGAGAGACTAGTCAATTCATAGCTAGCTGTGTTTGGAGAGGACAGTGTGTGAATTGTGGGGCTGAGGTGATGGTCGAGAGGAAAGCATTTCACTATTTGTTTCCTCCCTTGTAGAAACTGAAGAGGGGTTTCCGCCCTCCTGCTGTCAAAGCATTGTCAGATGCAAGAACCTGGACGATAAGGCATATCACCCTATAGTTCTCTAATCTAACTGAGACTGGAACTGGAGCTGGAGGGCATCTCATTAGTTTTGCACTTTGATGATTATGGGAGAGTTAGAACGACGTACCGGATTAGCAATTCCACCAGAAGAACCGATGGGGGCTTCCACCCTCCCGTTATCGAAACATATGTACCGAGGACCTTTAGGTGCAAGAGCCTAGACGATCAGGCATGGTGCCGTAAAGTCCTGCAATCCAACTGGAACTGGCACTGAGCTGACTCCCTCAGTTGTGCGGTTACGGGGACTCGGCCCTGGTCCGGCGTCTGTGGTGCGAGACCTTCCGCAACCATTCCGTAAGTTTGCCATATCGACTTTCTAAATTAACCTATGCACCCCATTTAGAATCATTGCTCCAGCATACGTTGTAGCGCGAGACCTTGCATTGTAATATATATATATATACCTGCTTGCGTATATGAGAGGCATCCATTTTTTGGACGCTTCTTGAACTTGAATATTTTATGCTCTTCTGTGGTTGCAGGTGCTGTTCGTGGCGCGAGAGTTCCCGGGCAGTCGTATGTTGAAGGGTTGACAGGATGGATAAAGCACTTGAAGGCAAAGCTTGAAGAGAAGCTAGCGGGAGCGACCGGAACGGATTAACGAAAACTCCTTGTTGGTTCTGTCTTCCCTTCCCTCCCCGTTGTCTGCGTTTCCTCACTTTTGGTGTACTACGCGGAAGTATGCAATTCTGTTCCGATCTCCCAGTGTTATTCCTACTACGGAACTTGCTGACCGCCAGGGGAGTCCTGACCTGCTGACTGTATCCGTTTGCCTGTGCATCGGTTGTGCGCAACAGCATTACCATGTAGTAAGTATAGACAAATCGCACCCCCTCGAAGCGTCGTCGCGGTCTGTCTCATTTTCGCAATCCTGGTACGCGCACTAAGCACACTGCGCACCGTAGCTTCACGCAACACTGGGGATAGTGTTCTGTTTGAGGACAGGAGTGTAGTGTGAGACAGTACCACCTAGTGAATTTTCCCTGTTTACCTTATCACGAGGTCTTCTATTTCCCCGCCGCAGATTCCACAGTTGGATCCCCTCAAAAAGGAGCGCTGTTCCGGGAAGCCATGGAGCTTATAGTGCACTGCATTGTGTTGCTATCTAGTGTGTCATGCTGTCGTTCTCATGAGAATTTAAGAAGTGCACTTGCTGAACTCCGGTTCATGAGGCTTTCTCTTTCCCATATTATGGTTTCGAAAATCTGCATTGCTCTTTAGGAGCTTTGTCGCTGTTTACCACCGTTTTTAGTGCCCTGCCATGTGTTCCCGCGTAAAAACCCAGACAACACATTGAGGCAGTTCTGGTCTGAGCGGGTTCTGTCCAGATAGGCGCGGACAAATTATGAGATGAGTCGGGTCTTCGAGGATTGCGATGCTAGTTGGTCTCAGTTTTTCCGATTGTTGCATTGTGGTCTTCCCTGGTTCATTTTTTGATGTTAACTTTTTCACATTACATCTTATATCATGCACGTCTCCTAAAACTCATGTAAAATATTTGTTTTCCCGAATAAAGTGCGAAGTATTTACATAGTCCACATCAATTTCGGGTGAAGTTGCTAGGGGCTTCTGGTAGATTAATTACGAACTAATCTCTTGAATAAAAGGTATTTACAATGTTTGCCGTGCCACGTCTAGAAATCGATTTATTTCTGGCACAACTGCACTCCTTAGTTAAACTACTTACGAAGAGGTGGCTTGTTGATGCAACAGACAAGCTGTAGATGGTGTGAGACGGCGAGATTACGTTGGGTATGTTCGCTGCAAATAATCAATAATTATTGAGAAACCGGCATATTTAAGGCTTGCTAGTTTTTTTCACCGGCATATACATTGCTTTTCTCTGATAACAGTTTTACGTCCGCAGTTGAGGTGTGCTCTGGAATGCGCTTAACAAACGCACATTTCCCGGATTGTATTTGCAATATTGCCTATTAGTAAGCGATATGCATAAAGCACCCGCAGGAATATCCTCCACTTCTGCATCTGGTACACATTAGTTACAAAGTGAACTAGTTTATCTTGATCTAACTTATTTCATTTACGCAAGATTAACATGCCAATTCTTTTCCAGGGAACGCCAAGCAGGACGCAATGATTACGATGACAAAACTTCAAGACAGATTTATTTCCATGGTCTTGAAATTTTTTTTTGGCTTTTTTTATAAACCATTTAAATTTATTTGTGGAGACTTTTTACTTTATTCGGTGTCGTCTTGAGTGTCCCCATTCCCAACTTAACCGCGACTGCCGTATACTTGACTGATGTTTGCTATTTTTCACATGTCCCGTTAATCCGTTTTTGGTCTGCTTTCGTATACAGGCTCAAAGTATTGTATATAAAACCAACTGTTTGACGTAAGTGTCAGTATTGACGACACTGAAAGGAGAGTGGGATATCCGCATACCTTTGTTTTGTAGAAAGAGCTAAGATTTTGTATATATATATATATGCAAAAATATCGTTTATAATTTTCTTCGGATTGGATCTTAGTTTGGGTGTGATTTTTGAGGAATTAGGCAACAAGTAGGTGAAAAACTGATTTCGAACAGGGGTAATCATTATTTTTTGCTCAGAGTGCCTGACCGGGACCCGTAGTAATGCCCCCAGTTTCGTAGCGCACTACTCCTTGTCTGCCCGCAGTTTGCTGCTCGCATGCCGGTAGTTGGCCACAGTTTTCACACCATGGTCGCATTACGAGCCCGTTTCAATGCGCTGCTTGAAAAACCTCGCACTCTGACCTCGCTTACCGAGCTTCAGCTCATGAGGTTTTTTCTATTTCGAAGATCGGAACATTTGCATCTCTCGCAGGACCACCGCCCTGGAACACAGCAACTCAGTTCAATTCAGTTCAGTTTTCACAGGATTAATGTAACCCAAAACCTCAAACGAGAATCCAGAAATCTGTCGATGATATGCATATAAGTTGAAATCCGCATCTGTGATTGATATTTCCTCGGTATCTTTGTTGCCCTGGCGACCTAGTTTCCGTCCCAAAGAAGAACGGTGGAACATACTCAACTCATCCCCAAGGCAAGAGGCGGTTGCTTCGTAACTATTCCCACTAAGTTTACAACGTCGGAGTAGCTTTCGCATTCCTCAAGTACATCGTCATCATCGCTTAGTGTTAAACGATAAGACAAACTTCATTGACTGCTGCCTTTTCTTCAAGGTTACGTGTTTCTATAAGATGAATGAATACCCAAGGGGAACGAGGAGTGGACATACACAGACGGGAAAAGATAAGATGTTGCGGTAGCCAACATATGGGACATATTCTATCTTTCCTCGCCTCACCTACGATCTAGGTTCACTTCAACTTCCGCGACAGCTTGTGCTCCCCTAGTCTCTAGATATTTTGTCCCATCCAGTTAGTACTCCGTCGCAGGATACCTGCACACTAGGCATCAACCGAGAGCGAAACTTTGCCACTATCATTCCACTTCCCCTAGTTCGCGGGTCGAGGTCCTCCATTAGATATCCACGAGCTCTTTCTCGCTCTAGTATGAACGGTCTCAAGCTCGTTGACATCTGTTCATGGATCCTCCGCCGTTGGCCATCAGCCATACGCGTAGCCAGCCGTTACACCTTAAAGCAGTTCGTATTTATTTTGTGAACGGGTGACCGTGGCTGAATGCAGTGCTCGAAATAAGGCCCAACGAAGCCTTATACCGAAGGATAAATATCCCTTTATTTTGGCACAACAACGCGGATTCAAGTCCAGAAGCTCTCCCTTGGCTTTTACGCAGCCGCTGCACACTGGTCAGTCAATTTATGATCCGATGTAACCTGGCTTTCAAGGTCCATCATTTTGCTTACTGCATTTGTGGTAAAAAGACTATCTTCGTGTGCTATTTACTGCTCTCTGTCTCTTGACAACGAGTAAGGTTTCCCAACGTGCAGCGGTAGGTCCGTCTTTTGCCCAGTTTACTACTGATATGACATCACTGTTTCGGCCACCACGTCCAGTAGACCCAACCACGTCATCCGCGAAAAAAGTGGTGAAAGATTACAGAGTGGCAGATGGGTCACTTACGAAAAACTGAAATGAGTGGACCGAATAGTGAACTTTGGGGTACTCTACTAGTAACTGTCTTGGAGCCCGAACTAGTTCTTCCAACTCTGGCGCAAAGTCCTCCCGTTAAAAAGTCCCTCATCCGCTTCAGCATCCTGCCACCTATAGAAACCTGACTAGCAGCAGGCAATGATTTGGTGAGTGAAACCCCTTTTGAAAGTCAAGATAACGTACATTCATCGGCCTATTCTCATGTGGTTCGCGAGTTACATCTAAGAAGCACAAAATTTTAACAAGGTCGAATCTGTTTGGTAAAACCATGTTGTCCAAAAAAAACCACAAAGTGCCGTGCCAGGTGTAGACAAGCTTATTCTCCGATATTGCTTTCCAGAGCTTTGCACAAGACGCTTATCAGACTCGTTAGTCAGTAATTTCCTACTTCTGAGCGCTAGCCACCCTTGCGGATTCAACGTTTCTTCTCTCCAACTGCCTATGTCCGCGCTGCCTACTCATAATATCCCCACTAATAACATGCCTAATAATTCCAGCGGTTTGTTATCAACTCGTCTCGTAAGTGATTTTTAGTCTGCTAGATCGCATTTCCCCAAGCCCTGTCAGCCTCTAAGTCTCGACTGCTGCAATGTGCACGCTCTCCTGCAATCTGGCCAGTAGGCGTGTTTAGTTCTGACAGTGGACTTATTTTCGGTTGATGTCTGCCGCATTAGGAAAATACGAATTCGGGTCCCGAGTAGCACTGTTCAACCAACAGCGCCTTATACCTAATCAAAACATTTCCTGCTGATCTCAGAAGACGAGGTAGCTCAAGTTAAAAAGCACCTTAGACTCAATGGGCCGGACGGCGCTATTCAGTGCTCTCCACTAGAGCAGTATGCCAGAAACGTTCGTGAACATCCTCCGAGCACTTTACTCGTTTAGCTGTGGTCGCATTAGAGTTAGGGTGAACTGCCAAATTCATTCGACATAACTAGCGGTGTTCGACAAGAGTGTCTCATCTCTTTCGTCAAGGATAAAGTAGTTAAGCAAAATTTAGGAGGACTTCTGGATGTGGGTGCTCAACTGCCAAATGAGGAAATGCTCTGTAACCGTGACCTCATGTGCCTGTTCAACTTTACGGAGAACGCGCAGCGTGTACTAGACAGACCATCGAGGACTGTGTAACTCCATTCGGCTTGTGCTTCACACCTTCAAAGCTTAAAGTGCCATTGCACTGGATGACAGTATTCCCGAACCTGATGCTGGATTCAGAGGAAATAACGGTTGCGGACTGTTTCAGTTACGTCGGCAGCTGCACATGAGCATGCCTAATCCCAAGAATTGAGCGGCATATTGTCTGAAGCACTTTTGGCGTTGACCCGATATGTCACTGTCATTGTTGTCACCATCGTTTAGCGTTACACAGCAGGGCAAACCTCATTGGTCGCTACCATTTTTCCAGATTTACATGTTTCTATGAAATGAGTAAATATCCAAGGAGAACAGGAAGTGGACCTACACAGGCAGAAAAATATAGGATGCGGCTGTAGCCAACACACGGAACACAGTCTAACTGTACAAACACGTTTCAGTCATTCCCATTTGAGAGAAAATGTCAACACTGTTCACGGTTCACTGCCATATTCTTCAGTGTCTCCAGCCAGCTAGTTGATGAGTCCTTCGGACCCCAACCACGAAGACGTGAGACACCTACTTTACCTGAGTTTGCTGTACATCTCATCCCGCGTTGCCACGTCATCTGTTGGGATCCTCATGGCTTCTTTCATTCCTTGGGAGGGACACAAAATAGGGCACGATATAGCATACGAGCGTTCGACATACGCAACACATGACCCAACCAGCGCAGTCTACCAAGTTTCATAGGATGAAACGAGATATTCTCAGAATCGACACCTAATACTAGATTTCTGACCTCTACTTTACTCACCCGGTCACTCCATCCAATCCTAGCGATACTACATAGACATCGGTGGTCGAAAACCTCCAAGCGACGAACATCTCCGACTCGAATACTCCATGTCTCACAACCTTACAACAGAACTGAGCGCATTGCGGCACAGTACACACGGTTTTTCAACTTCAGTGAAATATCAGGCCGACGCCACAAATGATTCAGTCGAGTGTAAACCGCTTGAGACTTGGATATAAGCATGTTTACCTCCACTCCCGAGCTACCGTCGTTTGACAAGAAACGGTCCACGATCTTTAGTTCCTCTCCATCCAGTATCAAGTTCGGCACTACTGTCATCCAGTCCTGTAACAGCACTTTACACTTTGAAGGTGCAAATTACATGCTGAACCAAGCAATCGACCTCGAAATTCTGTCTAATGCATGTTGTGTATGGTCCGCGGATTCGAACAAGCACACAATTTCATCTGCGTAATCTAGGTCACACAGCTTCTCACTATCTCCCAGTTAGATTCATATAGTCGAGTGACTTCCTAAAGCATTTTCCATCACTTCGTCGATGACGAAGTTGAACAGGAATGGAGAGATTGGAGGCGCTTGGCGAACGCCGCTAGTGGTTTCGAATGGACCTGACAGTTAACCGTGTACTCTCATGCGACAGTGCTCGTAACACGTTCAAGAAATTTGCTAGCACACCCTTCCGTTGCATAGCACTGAATAGCGCTGTCCGATCCACCGAGTCGAACGCGCCTTTTAGGTCGAAAAAGACTACGATCTTACGGCGGCGGTGTGTATGGCACGTTTCCAGTAACTGCTGAAGACTGAATATCTGGTCGATGCAACCTCGACCTGGACGAAATTCGGCCTGCTGTTCGCGGATGTTACTCTCGCGAATTGGTGTCAAACGGCGCATCATTATCGAAGCCAACACCCTCGTAACTATGGAAGTGAAACTAATCCCACGTTGATTGCTACAGTCACTCCGTGTGCCCTTCTTGAAGATGGGCACAACCAGTGACTCATCCCACGATAACGGGATACGTTCCTCGTTCCAAATATCATGAAGCAAGGAGGTAAGGAATTCCATCAGAGCTCCTCCACCCAATTTGAAAAGAACTGCAGGAAGTTCGTCGGGACCAGCTGCTTTTCCCCTCTTCAGAAGTCGAATATTTGACTGCACTTCCACTTCCGTTGGGAGATCACGTGGCACCCCCGAAGGGTTTGCAGCTGCAGACGTTAGCCTAAATAAGTTAGCATGGGGCCAGCTAAACAACCTTGAAGTGCTCTACCCAACGGTCCAGCCTTTGTTGTCTACCATAGATAAGTTCTCCATTCCTGTTTCAAACGATTTCATTAACCGAAATTCGACGCCCGCCGGTGTCATGTATAAGCTGGAAAGGTCCTTGACTATTACCTGAAGCGGTCACCTCTTCCATCTCCTTGGCTGCTTTAGCCCACCAGTTTTCACGGTCATTCTTAAGTCTTGTCTTCGATTGATGCTGCAGTTGTCGACGCACCTTATTCACCTCTTTGCAGTTAGGGAGCTGGCGTTTTTGCTGGAAGCTCATAGTGTCTCCGCCTTTGTTACCGTTACTCGGAACGAAAATGCGGGGCCTCTGTTTCCGGTATTTCATTCGAACAATATTCGTTGTTTTCTAAGGCACTGTATGGCATCTTACTCACGTCCCACCTGTGGTTGTAGACGGAAACTGGCAGCCCTCCGGCTCTTTGCCACATCTAACATAGTGGGATGTTATGTAGTTCTGTGTCACTCCAATTTCAGGGTCAAAGTCTCCAGTCCATTGCTCCCCACGTGTGGTGGGCTCTAGTGGCTATGAGACATATCCTTTCCATCGCTCTCTTATTTCAAACATATCATCTTAAACCAATGCATTCGGGCGTATAGGCCATGCCTGGCGAAGAATATTAATGAACGTAGGACAGCCACGTAAGTGGTTTACGCGACGGTTTCCAGTGTAGGTAGCTGATCTATGATCAACAACTTCAATAGCTAGCTCTGGTTAGGAATGAAGAAAACAAGTGAGTTTTTTAGAAGTTCGTGAAATACTCATGGGATTCACCAATGCAATGGGGTATAGAGTCGGTCTGTTTGAATTGGGGGAAAATGGCTGTCTTAGAGGCCACAAAATGGGCATAAGGAACAGTAAAGATAAGGAACAGTAAAGATAAGGACAGAGCCATTTGTAGAAGCGTAAACAAATGGAATAGATTTCCAGATAAAACCCGTGGACGAGGTCAAAGAACAGTTAAATAGGGAGGGATGGGGTTCTTCTAAAAGAGATAGCTGTATGCGGCACTACCGTGAACACGGATTCTGTTTCTTGTCTCTACAGGATAGGGGCCAAGAAATGCGTGAAGCCATTAGGCGATCCAAATTTTCTAGAAGTGGACGAGGTCTAGAGCTTTCTCTGGTTTTAATTGGTTTTGTCAAACTTTACCAATTAAGGCTGTGATGTGATCTTGGTTGGTATTCATGTGAACATATCGGGCAAAATTGGCCGCTATTTGAATTTCTGAACGGATGATCCGATATCTAGTAAATAACCTTCACTTAACTGATCGGCACAAGCGGAATACGGATTGCATCCAAAAAACCAATCAGAAACTCGGAATCTGGTTTATTGATGCGTACCAGGTAGAATCGAGTAAATCGCAAGTCAGTCCACTTGCGCTCACTGCAGTTCTCTAGCATAGTCTGCTTAGTACCCATGAGGGGGAAAAGCGATTGGTTTAATTGGGTATTTCTTGTTCTGCACATCACATCACAGATCTGGTACCATCGGAACCGTAGCGAAAGAAAGCTGTGGGAAAGAAAGACGTTTTTATCTATCATCTACAACATGTGTCAGAATTCGGGAGTTAATTACCACTCGATTTTATTGAAAGACACCTCATGCAGCCTTACGTTATTTGGACCTTTTTTCTTATTTACGATTGTAGATTGCCTAATTCATGTTCAGGATATCTTCCTCAGAAATCATTACTTTGTTGAACTCTGCTGCTTCAAATGATCCTAACGAAGTTGTATTTGCCGGTCAGCAGCTGCAGTTGATTGCTACCCCGTCGGATTCAAATGACAGGGTTTTTGAAAAACTGGCCAGCATCGTGTTTAGCCTTCATAATGACCAATTAACATCAAACGGTCGGTTCGTTGGTCTCGTGCATCTTAGACACGCTTTGTTCGACTTCCAGACTTGGAGCAAATTGGATGCTTCTGAACGCCATTCTGTGAGAGATCTACTTTGGAATTTTCTTGCTTCTGGATGTGATCCTCTGACAATGCGGAATAACATCGAGATTCTACCTCGAATTGGATCTTGTATCACGACGTTTGTTGCGTGCTTGGTGCACAGCGATTGGCTTAGGGAAGAATGGTCGAATGATATCTGGAAGCAACTTGTACACTGGTGTGCTTGGTCATCATTACGTTCTTCACTGCGCGCACTTGCTGCGTACCGCTTGCCGGCTCGTAGAAAAGTATTCTTTGGACTCATCCGATCACTCTTTCCTGTTCTACTGGGACTGTGGCATACTAATTCATTGAAAACGGATACGACCAATCTGGATTCTCATGTTCAACTTTCACGCCTCCTTTACACTTGTCTGACAAGTCCCGGTCTTCAGCTAGATCATGGTCTATATCTTTTGAATGAAGATGACATTTCGGTAGCTGAGGGTATTTTTGAAAGATGTTTTACGATTTTGGAAAGGCTGCGCTCAGGTGTTTTGGACGGCTGTTGGTCGTTAAAACACGCTCAATTCAGCCGTCGTATAACGAAGCTGATCTTCGCCGCGTTTTTAGCGTCTAGCCCGGAAGTTCGCGGAAGGAATGTGAAAATTCTAGTGCTGAACGGTATAAACATTATTTTACAACAATCATCCCAACCGCATTTGAATCAAGGGGCACTGACGTGGATTTTGGCAATACTTTATGGGCTACTATCTTCTAAAGCTCATGAACCAGATGCCCATCTCTCTCTTGATTCTTATGGGTCATCGGAAGTAAGTTAACTTTTCTAACAGGTATTTACACAAATATGGGAACTTGTTTTGTAATATTTTACTCTGGTAAAGGTTTAATAAGTTAACCAGCGCGAGTTGTTTCTGGTGACCAATTCTCGGAGATCATTTGAAGAGTATCTTACGTTGCAACATTATTTGTCTGTCCTTTGCTGAGTATTTCACGTCAATCTTTTGGTCATCGTCAGATTCAATAGTTTTGTGTTCACGCTTTGGCAACTTTTACCAATGCTGGTCAACTTGCTATCCGGAGTGAATTTGGAGCAGACTTGTCCCAGATTCCCACCAGACCGTTTGTCAGTTAAAACTATCGTCACTTGTCATGGTAGATCTGCCGAATGCGAGCTCAACCAGTTACAGGACTCTCTTCCAAAGTTACCCTTATAGTTTCATGATTTTACTTCAAACTTTCTTATTTCTGATTGCATTCCTAAAATTTAATTGCCATCCCATTATAAAGCACTTAGATTGCTGTCTGTTTTCGGCGGTGTCGTTTCCATTTCCGTTTCAGTTCGTACAACCATTAGTATTTCACCAACGTGCTCTGGTTGCGGCTGTTACCTCACAGCGACATCTGCTCAAACGGAAGAGTAATGGGAAATAATGAAAGATCGATGGCAAAGTAGTGAGTTAAAAAACTATACGATAGAAGAAAGGTTTCGATTGCAAGAACGGGACTCACTGCCACACTCAGCCATATCACCAGTTGCCTCCAACGACCGCCTATGAGACCTCGTGGGTCGCACGCTGGTAGTCTAACTGGCAGTCTACACGAACCAGTCCACTGGCTAAAGTTTTCACACCTACTTACCATGTCATTGACTGGCCACCTAGGACCATCTTCCAACGATTAAATTCTTCACATTACGCCGTACAACGAGGTAGTCATTCTGCGGGTATGTGCGAAACAGATTCCAAGCATCTTAATCTATTCTGTGCCTGTTTTGAACATTGCATCCTAGGACGGAGTACGTTTCGCCTAACCTCGGACTTCCTCACGAAACTCTCCCACCATATTCTGCAAATACTACAAGGATGGCGGCGTGCAAATACCGAAATTTTTCGCTTATCTTCTGCTCATAATGGCCGTCTTTCGGAGCGGTAGTAAAGAACTGCTGCTGCTGCTGATCCTCGAGTTTTGATCGATAGACAAATGTCACACCAACGTCACAGATGCCTCAAATTTGTGAATGCCAATTGAGCTTTTCGTTTGCGCGAAGACACTTCTTCCAATAGACGATTACTTGAAGAAATACAACTACTCAAGTAACTAAATCGACCTCCTTCAAGAATGAAGTTAGGCTTTGAGCCAGTCCAGTTCTATAATAATATTTTACACTCCAAGGGGCAAAGTGAATCTCAAACATACCTACATTATCGTTCGGACGATCGAGAAAAAACTGCAACTTTTTGGTGTCTTAAATGAGTAGCACAGAGTTTCACTTTTTTCCACTTATTCCTCTTCTGAGTAAATGGCGTTGTGAAGCAGCAATGAAACCAGATTTCGTTGGTGCAGGTTTAATTGTTACAGAAACAGCTGAACTGGTCAGTTTTGTCGCTTTCTAGTTTTGTAATTCTGATTGTTTGGGTATTCTTTGTTGACATCTGTTGACCTTGTCCCCTTCTTAATTCCGTCCACTTAGCTTCAAAAATGTCTCTTTTTACGATCATCAATTGAAGGCGAGAACTCCAATGGAATGCCTTGTGATACGCTGATATTTACGTTTCTTCAAAATCTCGTACACACTTCGTTCCCACTGTCACCAGTTGAAGTACTAGGTATCACTTCCGATCCCGAAGCATGCATGGCCGCCGGTGGTTCATGTGTCAGTTCAACTGGAGAAAGTTCAACAGAGAATGTAACCTCCTCTGCCATATGGGATGTGGATATGCAAGCGCAAAATCTTATACGTATTGATCTACAATCTCTACTTAACCTTCGGAGCTCTGAACAACCAGTTTTGAGTTTCCAATCCTGTCGGCAACTGACGGAGTTGATTATCACGCAGTTACTGAGACATTACGGGACAGATGCAAAATGCGTGCTGTTCCAGTTAGCACTGGTAAGTTTCGTTTTTCAGATTTCAGTGTGCAATTGCCAGAGGAAGGCACGAGAGAATAGGCCTTAATCGGGTGGTTAATATTATCATGCATCTGAAATGAAGGAAAATTCAAAAGATAGAGGTATTCATTCAAATGGGAAGTCTCAATGCAATGGGAATGCTGGAGGGCAATTTATTATCTGTGTCATCCTTTTGTACTGGCAAAATTGGTGCCCATTAGTTTCAGTATTTCTGTGTAAGTTGACAAACTAGATTACCGATAACAACCACGGTAGTCACCCCATGGTAACTGTTTAATGTTAGTTTGTGTCGTATGCCGTTATAGGTAGAAATTCCACCGGGTGATGAGGTTTTAAACAATTCGCCAGTGATCGAGTCCAAGGTGAAATAGGATAATAACTTCAAAACGTAGAAAGGAATTTACATTGTTTCCCTCAGCTTCACGAAATTGTTTGTTAGCATACCATAAAAATACAATTCAGTTTTCCAGTGCACAGAGTGAATATTTACGCCTCATGGTTACACAGAAAATAGGGGCAAGCCTTTTATTTCTGCTGGATGAACCTTGCGGGAGTTTCCTCTCGTCAAGTCGTGGAAGACACGGTTACCTAGTCAGAATCCGACGGATGTTTTCAGTATTCTTGGATGATATCTCGTTTGAAAACAACTGCATGCTCATCATTATCAGCCGAAGGTAAGCTTCGTAAAGAAGGAGAACCTTTGTGGTCATCCGGAAGTCGTACTTGTGCGTACGTCAGGCTACAATCGAATGGCCTCACTTCTTTGGTCAAAAAATTGTACCTGAAACTTCGATTATGCTTCTTTAGTTTAATCCGTTTAATATTCTCAAGCCTATTCAGACAGTCCCCAGTAGAAACAAGACGTTTATGACCAAGCGGATAAGGCACATTTAGTCACTGATTACCCTATGCACTTGAAATGGGTAAAGTTTCAGAATTTTGCATCATGTTCTTGGATGTCATTTATGCACAGTTTCAACATGAAAAATAAAGAGAACAGTTTAATGTCAAGCATTCAATCTGTTTCGTAGTTCCCAGAGAAATTCACGACGGTCAACAAGCAGGCAAACGAGGTACAGCCGAACAGAATTTCTGCATGTCAATATGGGAGTAAACAAGAAATTGTACTTTGATGATGTGGAAGATATTGATATGGCATTCTGAGTTCACTTTGTAAGGTATGATACGTGTCTGAGAGAATTTTCGAAGCAAAACTTTAACAAGCAGCTAAGTGTTCGCTTCTGATGGTATCGACAAGTGCAACTGTAGGCGTGGCTGTACATTTAGATATATGTTTCGGCGTTCGTATGAACCCCGTGGAGCTCCCTTCTCGTCAGACCAAGAATTATGACTATGGATCAGTAAAACCAATGGGGAAGGATGCAGACGGTTACAGATTTTATATTGCATAAGTGAGGTACAAGGGCATGCAAACTGCAAGAAAGCAAAGGACAGTTTCTTAACGTCACAGAAAACGTTACCGGCGTTTATATGGTGAAATAAAACCCTAATTTGTTTTCTTCCGAGAACGACAAGGGGATATATTGATTCCTCATGGAAGAAGGAGATCTTTTAGGGCTGTCTGCCTAAGTCTGTGGGTGGTACGTCGTGATTTCAGTGAATCAGGATGCGGACCAGTTTACGGTTTCTAATCCGCTTCAAATTATGTTTGTGGTTATTCACATCTAAATACACCTTAATATATGGATGCAATAAATGGAAATGGAATAGCAAATTGTTTTACGTACAAATGGAAGAAGCAGATAGAAGAGATATCACTGTAAGGCGGCCCCAGTGATAGACAACGGAGTGAATATCATTTCAATAAATAAATTCGACTGAGTCTAATCAGCCAAATGTCAAGGAGTCAAACTCCGGAAGACCTGGTCAACTCATAATTGGGATAAAAGATTGGGCAACGCGCATCTATTGAGACCACCAGAAGCACTTGTCCAGAGGTAGTCAAGCGACCATAATCGAGGCATTTCAACCTGAATGTCTGTACTTCGATTCCTCGCACCGCCGGTCAACCTCCCCACTTGATAGATCGCCGTTGACCGCCACCACTTTCCTGAAAATGAGGTGCACTCTCATTTCGTTGATGAAAAGAAACAGAGTGTTAGCACATGACCATCTAACCGTCTTACATTCATTGTTTAAAGCAGCCGCCATCAAATTTGCTTAGCGTGCTATAACTTCAAGGATGGATAGGGACGATCCGTATGCAAACATTTGACAACAAGGTCTTCTCCAGTGTTTATTTCAGTACAAGTGTACATTCGGTAGAAAAGGAGCTATGTACCAGATTCTTGCTTTGGAGCAAGTGTTGTCGCGTTTTTCCGTATTTCGGTAATCTTTCCGGCTTTCGGACACACATTGAAAACATGCAGTCACGTCAAATAGTGCTTTTTGGGTAACCGGATGCGGATAAATTTGTAGACGGAGCACGCAAAACATGACAAGTACACGGCGTCGGGGGGGAAGCATACATCGATGCGCGCTGTGAAAACCGTGAGCCACTTGATAAAGCAATAGTGGAGTAAAATAAAGTTTATATTTAAACGAGCAAGTTAGGGGATAGCACTGTTTCTATACGTAAAGGTATGAGAATGGGGAAACATAAATGTGAAACGAGTTTGGAAGTGAGAAAGGCCTTGGACAATGGTTAGTTTTGGATGGCACTGAAAATCTATCAAAAGCTCGATTTCCTTGAGTAGTGAAATGTGCATGCGTATTTTTGCTAGTTCCATTGCCAAGTGCTGTGAGTCTTAGGGGCTTGGTGGTAAGATTAAACTGCTTTTTAATTCAGAGAGTGAGAACGTAATTAGCAAACTGGAAAACAAATCCACAAGACACAGTGACCTTTTTCAGTCTAAAGGACGAGAAAGGAAAGTCTACACATCTTGTGGGCCACATCCAACATGCTTTTCGGATGTATTGGTTATTAAGTGCTGGCGGCGGGAGGTCACTGAGTTCACGTGAGTTTGTTCTAGGCTGATTGTGGTCCATCTTGTGGCCATATATATTCATAAACAAACACACGCATACACACGAATGCACATGTTTTGCTCATCAACATATTCATGTGGGAGGGCATGCACCAGTCCACCCCAAGTCTTTGATCTCTTTCACTCGATGCTCATTGTTCAGTATTCTGTCACACTGTTTGACGTGACTAACATCGACAGTTTCCTGTCGTACCTCTGGGGATTTTCGGTTCTACGTTCGCTTGTTTTTGTTTGTCACTATTCATAAATTTTAGAACCATGTTCCTACGGTGAACGTCTATGTACTATACGTCTACGGGGCAGTTGGGACGCGAAGTTTAACTGAGCCAAGTGAAAGGATCCCAGAAAGGCTTTAATGCAGCTAGGACGAACTAGTAGGAATTAACTGGAAACGCTTTCCACAAGGCGGCCAGAATATTTCCTACAGTAAGTATAAAAATGGTTGGTTCATTCCTTCCGAAATCGTGTGAAATCTTTTGTTTGGTTGTCCGGAACAATACGAATATGAACAAAAATAATGTGATGAGATGCACTAGGATGACGTGGTTTGTAATGGAAAAAGGTTCAGATAATATTTGAACTTAAAATGAAGTATGAGGCGGAAAGATTTACACTACTTGAAACAGAAAAGCGACACTGCACCACTCATTCTGTTTCCCAAACTTGAGAGCCAGTCGCCCATGAAAACATCGTATCCATCAAGGCAAATTGCACTGTCGTCAATATCAACATGCGACCAACTTTCTTGTAGAATGGTCCCACCATGTTTAACTGGATTCTGGGAAGCTGAAAATACTGCATCATCAATGTTTTCCGAAGAGGGCCGTTAGCTAGCAAGTAAACGGATGGTGTGGGAATCCTGTCCGGCGAGCGATATTTGAGTCCAGCTCTCTGACTTGCTTGGTCGTTTTCGAGTGTCCATAGATCTCCAGAAGCAGGCTTTTAACTAGATTTCTACACAAATATCCAAACTCGCCAAATGTACCGTCACCCTCCAGGTAATTCAAAAAAATTCCAGTGTGGGGAAATATCCGTACTTAAAGATAGCCGTGAAATAATGGTGACGACTAGGTAGGTAGGATCAGAGGAGCACGGACAACTTCAAAGGCCTCGCCCCAGGGGATCTGGCAGGTCGTCGGCGGAGACGGTCTGTTACATTGGTGATTGTGTAAGGAACAGAAAATGTGAACTGGAGGGCATCGAAAAGAACCGTCTCCCATGGGTAAATTTGTAGACCCTACCACTTTGGGACCAGAGTGATGTCTCCAAACGGTACCACCTAGACGTTCAACCCACCAAGTTTTCACGGAGGGGTGTACATAATTCTCCCACTGTGAAAAAAGTACTTCAGTCTGAGTAAACTCAAGCATGTGTGCTAGAAAATGACATCTAAGTGATTGATACATTATAATAACAAATGGAGAAAGACAAAAAGTTGGTAAAGCAAAGGGAATGAGAGAGTCTTCATCAATAGCTGTGTGGCAAAATGCTTTGGGAGTAGTTGATGGTAGTGGTCTTTGAAAGTTCATGCTTAACCTCTCAGGGGACTAAGTTGCTTTGGTGAGTGGCGGCTTGGGCTGGAACACTGTCCCGTCAGCCCGCATGAATTCGAAGAACTATTTTGCCTTTCTCCTCTTGGATAGAGGAGTGTATACATCGAATGCGAATCCAATGGGTGCCTTCCAAAGGCACGGTTCAGGTTGATAGAAAGTGGGAAACCCTGCGGAAGCGCGACGATTATGTTACTGTCTGTCACATTCTGGTTGGTAAATGACTTTGTACTAAAAATCAAAAGTTTCACAAGCTGTTGTCGATTTTCGTTTCCCACTGATTCTAAAATGCTAATACTGACGACGTTTCATTCGTCACTAGCCGAATCGTTCGCGCCATTTTTTTTCAACGCTGTGACTGTAGCGTAGGCTTCCCTTTCTACTACGGAATGCTGGTTCTCGATTGGAACCAAGGATTGCAGAAAGAAAGTTGCTAGTTCGGTATTCTGATTAAGGTTGACTCAGATTACACTGTTGGAGACACCGGCTACGTGGATTTCAGTAGTGACTATCATACGCTCTTTTTTGGCCCTGGCTACTGGTTCTTATTGTGAGATTTCCAGAAGGTCTGTAAGGGGTTTCTATATTGTTTGATGTGGCCTTATGGAAATTTTACGGCTTCTAATCTTGGAGCTTTCATTGTCTTGAGTGATACTGCACTTCCAAATTCAACGTGGTCAAGCCTTACGCTCTAACTACACCTAGAAGTTACTGCAGTTTCTGATCAATTGTTTCAGATTAGGAACCGCAGAATGTGTTGTTCGCATAAGTGAGAGCCCCAGATGATTGGTCTTCATTGATTGATCTTAGCTGTGGCGCGAGTCCCCCAGTGATGCCGAACAAAATGCAGCAGAACTGATGTGAACCTCCCCGAGCCCCAATCACATTGCGCTTTGTTGTTTTTAAGTGACATTTGACGATGGGTGCTCTTTAACTGAGCCATGAGGAACACCTCGAACTAAATGATTCCTTCAAGTATCTGGCCAGTCCGTGGAATGAGATAAGAATCCACATGTGTTTATCGATTTATGATTTGATAGCAATCGATATCCACATGATTTTTGACGTTCATTGGAGGCTACTACAGTTGATTTACTGAGGATCTCGGTTACTGAACTGGGACATGAGGCTCTTCAACCATGGAGAATACTGTAGAATTGATGACTCAATAATACCTGAATTCAATAACTTGGATTTCAACTCAAGTGGATTATTGGTCTTGTACAAGCTTCTACCTGGTTTTCGTGACTGTGGTCTGACGATCAGAAGCCGAGTATTCAGACGAGAATTGCCATTCTAACTGCGCTACGGCATGGCCACAGAGGAAGAAAGTAGGTCTTATAACTTTGATGGCATCTCCCAACATTAGCATTGTTGAGGTGAATCGTGTCCAAGAAGAGCGCTGGCGCAAAGCTTTGTCAGGAAAGTTTGACGCCTTCATGATTGGTCTCCTTGGGGGCGCTGTTGGCAGTAATGCTGTTGTATGTTAAAGTGGCATTTTTGAGAAGGTTTAATAGTTATTGGACATTTCCAGACGATATCATGCGCGACATAGCTTTCGAGTCCGCGTGTGTCATTAAGGATTTCTTTTAGGACCCTGTTTAACGGGATTTGAGTAACTGTTGTCAACAGGCAGAATTCCACAATAGCACACAGGACAGGACACAAATCGTTGGTTCGACTGGAATCCCAAATGGGCCATCTGTCAGCTACCTTTTATCATAGACTTTGCACACATGTTATCGAACAGGTCATTTCTGTCGAAGCTGGTAACAAATCAGTGAAGTAATCGATAATTCTCCTAAGAAGATATGAGTTTTCTGGTCTCTTCTTTTTCGACACTTTCGCAACAACGTCATTCAGGCGTTGATGGCTCACTATTCCGATATGATGGGGCTTGATCATTCGTAGCGTCGTTGTTTGGATAACTTGAAGGATCTTGGACATCTAAGGTTTTCTGCTCGAGAACACTGTTTCATGAGTGTCTATAAATAAACGCTTTTGAAACTAAAATTTGGAATGCACTTCCGTAAAGAAGTCTAAGTTTCCTAAGTGACATTAGAGCGATATCCATTGTCGACGGTAAACAGTGTCAGCTTTGCTCAGATCCGGTGCATTCACAAAGATTTTGAGTAGAAGATTTTATTGTACGCATTGAAACCTTACGGCCACAAAATCGACAGATTTTCCTTGTATAGGCCACTCCAGCTGTTTCTTTAGTAATTGAATTATAATGTATCACTGTCTCGCCATTAGTGTTTTTCTTCCTCTCGATTGTTGCACCATTACAGAGTATGCGTGGCGCAACGGGCAGTCCGCTTCAGTACGAAGCACTGATGCGGTTGATCCAATTGGCTCTGCCGTATACAGCACTGGATCCCGACTGGTGTGAGCTCAGCAATTGGGCTCTTTCCTCCGCCTCAACATTCATTACCTCGCATCTACCAGTTACGGATGAGTCTGAACATGCTCAGCAGTTGGTCGTGCTTACCACACGTGTCCTTTGTTTTCTAATGCGATGCATTGTCTATTCGGTTCCTGCTGGTGCTAACCAAGAGTAAGTCCCACATCTATACGTACATGCCTCTGGACGCGTGCGTAGTTACCTAAACATTGCAATTAATCCTACCAGTTTTTCCTCACCGTTTGTCGCTACTGTCTACCTACTATCTATGAATCTTTTAGCTAGCCACCAAGATCTTTCAACACATCTGGAGAAAAATTGACCATTAACTGAACATTTTCGATTTCTCTATCAAACTGTTAGATTAAGCATGCACAGAATGTGAATGGTACATTAAGATACAGACAAACAACAACTGGAAACAACCGGGGTGGGAAGCAGGAGAGAACCAAGTCAGCTGTGGTGATGTGCTAGTTTTAGGTGCACAGAACAACTTTGGAAATAGTCGCAACCTTTATTGACTGCTTAGGAATACTAGTCCACGGAAACCGAGCGTAAGCGAAATGATTACGGAATTCGACAGTACATTAATCCATTGTTAACAATGTTGGCTGGCGCTTTGGCCTTACCACTTAAGGGCGCAGTTTCGTTGGCTCATAGCCACAGTGGGGCTTCCACTTTTGGCTGCAAGGGAGCGAAAACAAGTGGTGACCAGCCCACCATCCGAGATGGAGGTGATGAGGGAGATAGGTTTTCTGAAAAGGCATAAGGCAGCTGGAACATAACGGTGGCGAAGCGTTTGACATCTGAGCAATTGAATAGATTCCTAAGAACTGGTGTCAATCGGTGATTGTGCCGATTTACAAGAAGGGTGACAGAGGTTCATGTGAAAGCCACAAAGGAGTTAGTTTAGTCAGCATCCCATCCAATATGCTTGTTGGCATTATCTTCCGCCGACTATCTAGTACTGGCGAAAGGTGTATGCATGGGAATCAGCCAGTCACGGTCGGTATTTTGCTGGCAAAATTTTACTTTGCGAGATATTTTAGGATATAGATACAGCTTTAGCAGACCCACGATTAATGTCTTCTTTGATTTGAAAACGGTATTCGACCCAGTTAATCGTGCAACTCTATGGCACTGGCTGTCACTGAAACGTGGGTCTGAGAAGTTCCTTTTATTTTCCTAATCTCTGCATGCAAACACTCGAAACCGAACTCCTGCTCATGGAGATGTTTCACCCGAATTCATCATGAGTGGTGTCCGTCAAAGTTTCTCCTTTCATCTTTTCTATCCAAGTTTGTCATTCAGATGGTTCTGGAAATGTTGCTATTCTCATGTAAGAATAACGACATTGATATTTGTTCAGATAGCAACCTGTTTGATTTGGAATATGCGGACGACGTTGTGCTACTCAATCAAGACCCAAATAAGTTGCAGGATTTTCTCGATCGTCTGAACGGCAGTGTAGGTATGTTTGGGATGCGCTTTGTAACATTTCCAGAACCATCTGAATGACAAAATTGGGTAGAAAAGATGAAAGGAGAAACTTTGACGGACACCACTTCTCATGATGAATTCGGATGAAAAATCTCCATAAGCGGGAACTTGGTTCCGGTGTTCGTATGCGGAGATTAAGAAAATGAAATGAATTTCTCAGGCGCATCTTTCAGTCAGAGGCAGCTCCACAGAATTACACGATGCATTGCATCTTCGGAGACCTATCTACCTGCATCTAAGGATGCAGCTGAAATCGCTCCTACGGTTTGCTTGGCGTGGAATCCTGCGTGCCAGCTAATTCTTGGTACAGGGCTTCTTTGATTCACTCTGTGTTCGCTCGGATCAAAGGTGTTTTGCCGAGACGATAATCACATTCAAAGCCCTGATCGGAACTTGTTTCGGTGGTTATTGTTTAGACTTAACTGTGCATGACGCATGATTTTCGTGTTAAGCGACCACAGTCTAGGCACTAGTGACTGTGCACCAGCTAAACCATGATCAAAGCCCATAGTTGTGGATCAAGATGACTGGCAATCCGCGATTAATCCACGCCACCGGTGATCGATATTAATATGGTCATTCTGAGCGCAATGCGGTGAAGGAGAAAGGAACGCCAGGTAAGCCAATGTCGCCTTTTGCGGCTAACGTTGGCTTTCGTCTGAAATAGGCTGCAGTTGATGAAAGCTTGGATTAGGCGGCCACCGTTGTCGGTGTCATCCACGGTTATGAAAAATAGACCTTTTACAAACAAATGACGACACTTTAGTCGACTGCTATTGACAGGCACAGTACTGTCCAATCGATAAACGGTTGCTGACTGGGATCAAGTCTAACAGTGCGCGCTCGACTCGCACGCCGAAAGAGATCTGAACGCCATGCTGATCACGAGCTCTCGAATCCGGATCACCAGACACGCGAAAAGTGAAGCGAGACAATGATGTCGTATCTGTTTTACGAAGAGCGGTTACGAAAGTGTGCTGTATGCGCGTTTCGGAGACAGCATATGTCTTTTTTGATAATTTCAAGAATTCTAGCTAGGGAAGCTTGTTGTCCTGTTTAGTTGAAGGTGCGGATATTGAAGGCACCTGGGAGAAGTGAGCACATGGGCTTAAACTATGTGTTCAGTTAATTTCCTGCTCTTCCACTAATGCTGCCAACAGATAAATCTTTGTGACACCTTTCGTGGCTCCCATAGCGGAAGAATGGTAATCAGTTAGGTTCCTTGTAGATAGGGCGCCTACAGATTGTTGGGCTACAGGTAATCAGCGGCTATCCACAGCGCAAGTGTTTTTTTTTCTTTGGGAACCCTAACCGTAGTACATGATTTACAAGGCTCACCCACAATGTGATGAGGCGATAACGAAGTGCAGTAACATAACTACCACTTCCCACCTCGCTTGATCCAACGGTCTGTGCGGTCCTGAATACCCTGCCGACGATCGATGCAGTATAGCATTTATTACATGTGTGAATCATGGAGGGAGGTGGACGAGTACTTCTAAGGATTCCAGGATCTAAGCAGGAATGCGATTAGGGTTTCAACGAAAGCGTTTGGTTCTAAAATAAACCTATCCGCAAGGCAGCACACGGTGGCCCGTTCGTATCTCATCTGTAGATCGATTAATTTTCTATTAATTTTCTTTGATATAGTTCCCAGGTCAAATCAGCTCCCAACCTGAAACACCAATAGACTGCTTCGTCAAGCTTCTATTCACTCTCCTCCCACGCATGATTGAGTCTTCGGCCTGAGAAAAGCCACACTGTGTAACTCGTTAGGTCATGGATGCACGCAAGCCGTCACAGCGCATCAAGGTGCTGTCTCTTTTTGACAGCCCCTCTGACGAACTCAAAATGGAATGAGTCTACCTTCAATAGGCCAAGAATTATACGCTCCTAAATCGGAAAACATTGTTGAATTCAGTCGATCGTGCATTTAGATGGTGCTGCATGTCACTAAAATGGCCAAAGATATCCATATTTCTTTTCAATTCCTTCCTTGCGAACAAGCCTAAACCAATTCCTTGAGCATGGATATCGTTCAGTTAAATTCACTAGGAGAAGCGGTGATTGTCAGAGTTGTCCTCATCGTCCGTTTCGCTTCGGTCTCGTAATTGAAGTGATCATGGAAATGGCCCTGTTCTCAACTGAGGATAGCAGCATCGATATCTATCTAAATAGTTATTTTTCTGACTTCCACTATGGGTACAATGTTATGCTTCAGAATGAGGACTCATTTAAGTTGTGAGTACCTCTCGACAATCTGAATGACAATAAACGTATATTTGGGACGCGTTTTGCACCTTCAAAGTGCCAAATTTCGTTACCGGATTGGATTGACTCGAAGCTGAATCATCTTACGAAGGAATAATTGTGTAAAATGGATAGATTTAGTTGCATGGTTGGTTGTATCCAGTCAGTTTATCTTAAACCGCATGTTCAGGCGGTCTGACTGACTTTTGCCAGCTCTAGACATCTGTCACTTTGACGTGATATCCAGCTACTAGTCAAAGGTGGAGTGTACACAGAAGCAGCAAGACCGGTCTCGTTTTGGGCCTAGGGAACGTGGTCATTGCGAATAAATGTGCGAATACTTTTAGTGTTTGAGCGTTGGTTTATTTGTCCGGCCGAAGCCGGGTCCTCAATTATAGCGGTTTTTCACTTAATTTGCTCTTTCTATCTATTTAGTGTTCAACTTCTCATTGGAGATGATTATGAAAATTAACCTGTTCTAATATGAGGCTTGTATCGTTGATATATCCTCGAACAATGAATTGCCTGATTTAGGAAATGCGGATGATTTTGTGCTTCGGAATGATGATGCGGAAAGAGAGGAAAAATATGTTTGGGATGCGTTTCGAACCGTCTAAGTGTAAAATGCTGTTGTAGGACTGGAATGGATCGGAGCCGAACATTGTTCTTTTAGGAAAGGGATTCGGTTAGGTAGATAGGCATAATTACTTCGTTAGTTATATCTCACCTTGTGGTCATGTGTCCGTTGAATTACCTTAGCTTATACAAAAGTCTCGAGGCACCTGCGGCCCCAGGTGCGCTTTCTAATAGTTAACCAAAGACCAAGTTTTCGCGGCATCAGTAAAGTTAATACTACCGTACCGCTCAGAAAAATGGCCGTTTAGGATAGGAGATATGCGATTACTGTCGGTGTTTGAACATCATCGGTGTTCTCGTGGTGAGAAAACTGTATCAGTAATTCTGAGGTTAGTCGTAGAGTCGTTAAAAGAGACTGAAGACAAGTAGGTTAAGTCAGTTAGGACAAGTGTTATGCATGTTCCCAAATCGACTCCGTTGGTTTACATTTTCCCCTGATGGGGGTAATGACTGGAAGATTGGTCACGATGGTCGGCCCATAACGAGGTGCAAGTGTGTGAAAACTTTGGCTGTTGGAATTTACTGAGTTGCATTACTGGGTTAGGATTTTCAAGATCTTTCCAAGCGATGATTGAAGACGTTAGGTGATGTGACTGAATTCCACAGTCGAGGTCGTTGTTGGACTCGAGTGGTTTCTGCTTCGTTATAGTTTTTCCGTTCAGTGGTCTTGAATTTTTTCTTCCACTGTTATGCATTGCCGTGAAGTGACGGCTAAACCAGAGAACGATAGAACAGTACTGTACAAACTAATTTGAAGTGATTGGTATCATCATGCTCTCTCAATCCATTCTTATTCCCTTTATTTAAATGAGATTATGTTGACGACGTGCATTTGGAGCGTCGAAGTATAAAGATGATTTACTATAAGATTACCAGCTGTCCATCCCTGGTAAATGACAATAATATCGAAACCGGTTATTTGCTACCGGGAGTATTTCGTTCATTCTTGTGCCAAATATATGCATGTATATGTGCATATATACTCCTATAAAATAATTTGGGGTCACGCACGGTGCAAACTCAAAAGTGACGGAAACCAAATGCTTGTCAGATTATACAACAAGACAATTTGGTTTTCGCATTTTAATATTTTTTACGCGTTTCATGCCGTTTTTGTGCGACAAATGAGTTCAGATAGACCGCATAAGGTTTATAATACCGATTTCAGTTCTGGACCCTCTCTTAATCTCTACTGAACGGCAATCCTCATCTCTTAGTTCCAGTTGTAGTATATGTGGTTTCTGAGAGGAACAGTATCTCTCTGATTTGGTAGAATATAGTGCCTCTTGGGTTACCTTTCGTCTGTTTGGACTCCGTTACCGATGCAAGCATCACCTATGCCTAAAGCATGCGTCAGCGTTAGGGCTAAATATCTTTGATGCGATATCTCGCATGTGAAGAAAGATACGCCTGCATAGAGAAAACAGATCTTTTGAGTCCAGCCAATCCTAAGAAATTTCGTCCAATCAACGTGGTAGAATGGAACCCTGGGTTGCAGTCACTTCTACCAAATGGTGCATTAGTTTCCAGGGCGCCACCGGTAGCCATGAATTGATGATACTTTGGCCGCACTAGACGCCAGGGATCGATAGGCCACCATCAAAAAGGCGTATAAATTATTTAATCGATCATGGGCTTTCAACAAACGAACTTCCTATTGCCCGACGCGTGAGACTTGATTGAAACGCAAATTCGAACTAAAGTTAGGATCCGCTACTTTGTACAATATTCCGAAGTCTCTTCGCTAATTTTGCCTCGACAGCTTGCTCTGTCATCCAATTGGTGGCTTTGAATTTTGCATTCATCAATCAATTTTGTGGTACACTGTAGTCTGCTCCATTTACTCTCGTTACGGGTGCACTTTTAGGGTGCCACGTGGTCGTTCATCTCCAGAATTTTCCTTTGTTTTTCAGTTTGTCGGTCTGCTACGGTTATAAATGCACCCATTACGTTTATAATGAAACGTTTAACAGACTGTATCGGTTCTTTCAGTGACTTGAATCGTACCCCGGGAAAGCAGTTGGATGTTCACGTTTGTTAGAATTCCCTGTAAACAAATCGCGTAAATTCATATGATCTAGGTCCTCCGAAATCATTCGATCATACGTCGTTTGCGTTTCAGGTCGAGGTCTAGTTGTACCGATTTAATGTCTCGCCTCGTTCCCTATTTGAGAGCGGGTGATACAGACGGTGTACAGATTGGACCACCAAAAATGTGCCTCTGTGTTCGCTTAGCAGCCGCCCATTGTGTTGCATGGTGTATCGGACAATCTGTTTTTCCTGTCGAAGCTTTGGTTTGTCACGTTCAGCCGTTGTTTCACAGTTTAGTACAACTCATCTACGTAAGTATCTTGCTTGTGAGAAACTGTTTTTGTGCGCTGTTTCCAACGTTTATTAGTTCACACTTTTTCGGGTTTTGCTTATGGTTGTTCAAAGTCATGCCTAGTCCATTTCATGTTGTATTTGAATCTCAGTTTTCAGGGCTTGATCACGTTAGCTTTAAATAACGCCTTTTTATGGCATGCGTTATACGTGATGTGATTCAAGGGGCATGCCCCCATAGCCTCTAGGGCTCATTACACAAGCAGGGGGAACCGGTAATCTTGACCTTGAGACGACCACATGAGATCTCTGCTGGTCAGGCATGGTAACGAGCCGAGCGACAGCGAATTACCGCCTATAGACTGACGAGGAGCGATCGATTCAGCCACTCCAATGGATTGAAAACGTATTAACAGACTAATTTTGCCAACCCCTGATCGTACGTCCTAATTCCTCATATGGACATACCTACTAATTTAAATCACTGAAGTTTCGCTCAATTGGGATTTTGACTGAAACAATGGGATTACAGATCGCTGGACTAAATTTAAACCAAAAGTCTAGTTGGTAGATGTAAGAATATCCACAAAATGTCGGAGGGTCGAAATTTAATATCGGCGTTAGTTAACGCCAGAGATATACTCGTGAGAATGTGAACAACTTCGCGAAGAAAATGAAAACGTTTGGAGAGATCTGTCCCCCATGGCTGCTCCATTTATGCATGGAAGGAGCAGCACTTCTAGTGGTTGGAAAGAAGTTCAGTCGGGTGAAAAGAAACATTTTTGTGGATGAAGTAAAAAAACTCACGAATAGATTCAGGGCTGGTTCTACCACGTGGATTAGTGTGGGGTGGAAAAAACGAGAAAACTTGAAGTTCCAATGAACCTGTTATGTGCTACACACGTCGCACATTGCTTGTAGGTTGATAGTCAAACAAACGCTTGTCACAACTGTCAGACAGTGATTCCTTGGGGACTTGGATAGGGGTAAATGTAAATCTATTGCAGTGGAGGTCAATGATGCTCAGCGTGGAAGTGATTATGTAGGAAAGCATGGAACCTTAGGCCATATGCACACAAGTGATAGCAACCACTTCTGAAAGAAGCGTTAAACTCATGGTTTAGAACGAGAGGTAAACTACAGCTAGAAAACTGCTTACAGGGCAGTGGGATTGAAACTTAGCAAAAACATTTCTTTCTTTTTTCATGCGACTAATGTAAAATACTTTAGGAGAGAGACCACGGCCATTGAAAGGCCTCCAAATGGGAAAGTAATCGAGAATGAGGGGAATCGAACGCGTGGCTCGCTTCTCCAAATGACAGGAAAGTCTTCGGACCATAGGAAGCCACACAAGATCTTGGAAGCTGCTCATCACCCTTAACGAGACACGTAAAAATAAGCTGGATACGGCCTCAATCTCAATTATTCTGAAAATTTGCGTCGGTCGTAGCTCTAGTTTCTATGATATTCTCTTCCAAGATCAAAGCTGTCGACAGCACTGAATATTTCCTTTGAATTAAACCCAGCCCTATCGAACCCATGGACATCACTACTGGTGAGATATTCGAAGGAAGGCGCAAATTGCAAGTGTCATATCACAGAATAGCGCAATGGCTGCCCTAATGCAGCTGACTAGCTCTGTTAGTACCAGAGTAATCAGCATATCGTTACCTCTAACTGCTACAATGACTGCCTCGTTTGGATCCCAATAGACCTCTCTCTCTCATTGACCAGGTAGTAGGTTTCAGAACGAGCAAGAACAGCTTTCGCGAATCTTCAGGCTTAGTGATTTTGGGGTCTCCATCTCGAAAAGTTTGGCACTTAGTTATTTAGATGGGTTCGGTAATCTACTCGTCCTTCGTATCAGCTGTGCGTCTATGTTTATCGTGGTAAGAAATGGCGTACAAAAATGAATTTAGCAATACTTCAACCACTTATTCGGTTGAAAAATTCCTTTTGGGAGTCTCGCTATTCACCCGGCACGGTTTTTCAAGGTTTTCCGCGAATATCTATCATAAGCCCGATTACGATTTCGTTGTAACTTTGGAGTCCAAATTTTGGCTACTTCAAAGGAATGGCCTGCAAGGCGATGGCCTGTGGTTAAACGTTAATGCCCCACTGCCGCTGCTAGCACATCAGAACTTGGAAAAACGTGAGTTAAGAGACTGTTATGCCGTTATACCGTTTCTAGAACGCGGCTTTAAGCCACTCTGCCTCTCAAGGTCATGGTTCGTACTCCTCCATACGTGTAGTGAGTCCTCTAACGCACTCATACATGAAGTATGAAGTGATAAAAACGAGGTGTGTATGAAGCCAGTAAAAGTATCGTCGCTCAAATTAACGGGGGCTGTAGCAAATCGGTTGATTCCAGATGTAGGCGTCTCACCCGAGTGGTTTCATTTTGTTCACTTGCGTGACGGTTGGCAAATGCCACGACCTTGCATTAGATTTGAAACAAGATGCTCTGAGTAAAGGTGGTTTCAGTGGCGTTCAACTCGCGGCAAGTTTGTCTGTGTACTTCTGAACCGTTACAGTTCGTGCCGAAATTTTAATAGTAGCTTGATGAAGTACTTTGTTGATCACACCAGCGTGTCATTGATGTTGCGACGAGTCGGAGTATGAGTACAAGCAAACATTCTGATTATTTGTGTGAACATATGCTTGCAAACCCTGTCCTTGAACCTCCCGCAACAAATGAATGTTAGGTAAATACTTGGTAACCTGATGACTACACTCTTTGTTAATCTGGTATCGAATATGATTAGGCGACAAAAGTTCCGTGAAAGACTAGATAGTAACGTTTACTTTAGGGTATTATTTAGACTGTATGCAGTTTATCAACCTTAATTTTCTTTCTGTAAAAATTAATCTGCATTTTGCTGAATATTTTGATAGTTTGGACTTCGGATCGAACTGCGTTTCAATACCTTGAAAGATCATAAGTCATCACAGATAAGCAAACTGACGTTCTCTCCTAGAATTCCTTCATTTGCGGAACCTTGATATTCAGCTATTTCGTAACTCTGTCCTTTCCTATTTCCCCCAGGATGTGTCTGAGTGTGAAACGCGAGTTTATCTGTTGGGCGTCGTGCGTGGTCTGTTAGAAACAACTGAAATGATGAACCATCCGGATTTAGCTGAACAAATGGTAGGTGTGCTGGATCAGTTGTGGCAACTGGGTACGTCTTTCGTTCCGTGCATTGCTCCTACATACCTTTTGGGTGGAAAGTAAATCTTGTACTATTAATGGTGTTCTTGGGGCACACATGCGGCTTTCATATTGACTGCACTTATGACCATGTATCGCCATTCTGAAGACTTGTCGTGTTTAACAGACGAATATTCATCGGCGAATTACCGACTCATCCATTCATATTCCGCACGGTTTCACTGAGGTTCTTCTGTGGGTTTGATACGTCCCGGTTGCCCAAATCGAAGTAGTGGGTTCACTTAAGGGATCTCACCCCAAGCCTTTGATCAAACGACCCAACCCACAAAGCAGCAGTGGAGACCGGTGACTGACTGTTCAGTTCACAAATCATTCGGATGGGGCTGGACATCCTGGGTCGCCAGTAAATCTCTCTTCCACGGATGCCGGTGAGCAAACGGTCATGTTTCATACGTCGTCCATGGCAGGTTTGGGATCAAGGTTCAGCCTGCTCGTACTTCAAAGCATAAAGAGTGAGACGGCTGTTCTGGCTTCCGATCCTTGATTGTCGATCGGTTCTTTCTCCCGTTCCCGCTGGCGTTAGAGAGAACAGCCAAATTGAGCAGACATGAGTGTTCGTTAACCAGATAAAAATATTTCGCTTATATGTTTCCTCTGGTCACTATTAAATGACTGATTAGTCTGTCCAGTATTTCGGCCCATCCACAATGACTGACATTTTCATACGGCTTTTCCGTCCAGCTTATTGATCGTCGTAACCAGTGCAATATCGTCGCATTTGTGGCCTCTGATCAGATTAGTACGTATGACGATTCAGAATTTACTGCCCTTACACCTCATGCTTTATGTTGCTTTTTGGTTGTGAGTTTCTTTGTGTAAGATTATTAATGAACTTTTCTGGGGGCTCATTTATTGACTCTGTGCAATTATTGAGATAAAAAGATGGGGTAGGGGTTGGAACGCTGCTGGTTAACTTTTCCTTCATTTTTGGAATTAGTGTGGTTTTATCCCGTTCTTTGTTATAATCCATTGTCTGATAAATGCTCAGGTCGTTTCTGGGGTATTTGTTTTTTGGTTTGACGTATATCTGACTCATTTATACTTGGTTATATTTTCAGAGACGTCAACAACTGCATTACGCGTAAGCATTTTGGACACAGTATGTCTGTTCCAGACTACTATCAATCAGTCGGAGGATCACGATACTCGGTTGGCCCAATTTCGAACTGCACTTTTGTCCCCGGTCGCTACGCTTATCGTTGCTGCTTTGGAAGGAGAGGACTTACACGGGTCGGAGGCATTGTTCGAACCCGGACTGCGGCTGTGGCAGAGTCTGATAAACGGTCCGCGGGCATCCTGGTCCGCTGCGGTCGCATGTCTCTTGCCCATTCTTGTCGGTCAGAGGTCGAATATTGAGGCCACTGGCGATGCCAAACAACCGGATTTGGGTGCAAAACCGTTGATAGATCGATTGGATTCTAGTGGCCAAGCGGAAGTGAGTCTCCACCCATGAAGCAGTTTTTAATCAGAATGGTGTTTTCTTACTTAAATCGTACTTTCTGATTCCAGTGCAGAGTTCAAACTGCTTCGAATCCAAGTCATTTATTAGTTAGGAAAATAGTTTGCTTGGTGTTATCGGTGAAAATAGTATGAGGCTTCCTTGTCTTTTTTGCTGAACATCGAGCGCTTCAGCTGAATCCCTGAATATGAACTATTTCTTCGCTTCTTCAGGCCGACATGTGCTTTTTATGAGATTTACAGTTTGTTATCCGAACCTAATATGGACTGATGAAGTCATGTACACATCCTCGTCATTTTAATCTAG
Organism: Fasciolopsis buskii; assembly: GCA_008360955.1. Taxonomy (NCBI): domain Eukaryota; kingdom Metazoa; phylum Platyhelminthes; class Trematoda; order Plagiorchiida; family Fasciolidae; genus Fasciolopsis; species Fasciolopsis buskii. Next base: position 55,754 of record LUCM01001348.1, read on the forward strand.
GCTTTTCAAGTTTCACTTGACATTCAAGATGGTGATTCCCAATTGATCACTGTATGGCTTAATGCGATTAGGTTTCGAACGAAAATAAATTGGGTTCATGAATTCGATCCGTAGGAATAAGCCGGGAATGGTTTTATGAATACTTTGTATCCGTAGAGAATTTTGCGTGCAAGTGTCCACTTCAGTCTAAAAAAGTTGTGTTCATTACTTCATCGCAGTACGTTGAATAAAACTCGTCAAAATAATGCCATTGTTGGTGGGTGGTTTTTGGTTGCCACAACACATTCCCGGTCGGTCAGATTGGGACGAAGTAAGGGATGGTATGGTTTCTGTAAATGCCGATGCCGGAGGATATGGGACGGAATATGAATGTGTTGACGGATGAGAATGACACTCAGGATGATCACTTTATAGGAGATGAGTAGGACTCGGAGGAATCTATGCGAGTTTTTCCCACAGACGAAATCATGCCACGGAATTCTGTAAATAGTTGTCCCAGTGGTAGAAGAGATAAATCACCGGAAGTAGGTAGATTCCGGCGAATTGTTCTGAAATCTTCCGTTAGTAAGCCAGCATAATTGATAGGGAAATAATAAAAAAAGCTTAAGAAAGGCGTGTTTGATATTTCTTTCCTAAATAGAGCCCAAAGAAACTTTGTTCTTCCTCCCAGATAGTTGCTCCGTAGCGCAGTGTAATAGACCGACCCTGGGGAACAACGAATGAATTGTTCTGCTGACTCCAGGCTGATTCATTGTGACCTTGTCCCCACGTTCCACCACTTTTTGTTGTAGTATTTGCAAACTGGCAGCCGAATGAAAGAGCTCAAAAACAATGATCGATATCCATTCCGTCCATGGTTTTTTCGCTCTACCGTGCCAAAGAAAAAAATAATCTGCGCAGTAATAGATGTAAGATGCCATTTTCGTCTTAAATGAGCCTAGAACGAACTGAGCTTTTATTTTGGTTGCCATCCGCATACATGCCTGAACTGTGATTGGCACTTTACTAGTCGGTATTTTATCTACCCGCCAAATCACAAGCCAGAAAGAGACCACATTATTCCGTTGGCTGTCAGCTCCCACGGGACGTCATATCGCAGTTGGTCAACGATATCATAGCATGTAAAGCCGACTGAACGGTAGGTGACTGATGTCAACTAACCACCACTAGTGGTCGGGCTGCAGTGCCTGGCGGTGTATGTGCAGGGCCGTCGGAGTCCACTGAAATCCTGGGGAGATCGAATTACTAGGCAGACTACTGTGACGCTACTGAGTAGGCAAGGTTGCTCTGTAAACTGGGATTTCACCTGCGAACAGACAGGACATGCTGTTTGCCAGTGGATTCTGTTCAGACCGGTTACAAATAGTTTTTCGACCCAAAGGATATGATTGAGAACGTAAACTTTCCACTTGTACGTACGTAACAGTTCACGGAACTGGATAACTCGTCGATCCGACATACAGTGATACCGTTTTAAAGTATTTTGAAATGGATTTGGGAATGTAATCTTGTAGAATTTGAAGTAGTTAGCTACGCATATTTGTCTGTCCGTGTTTGTGTTAGTCATCTGGATTTGGTGAGTTACCGAGATATGCAATTTAGAGAAACCTTTTCTGATTCTTCCTCTTTTGGAAAAGCTTGGTTTCCGAAAATCCTGACTGAATTTGTTGAACTGGTTATCTTTACTTAGCTCTTCTTCGATATCGCTTTGGCGTATCTCAGCCTGGTGGACCGAACAGATCCAGAAACCAAGTGTGGCTTTCTTGGGCAATGGACGGAGCCTTTCTGGGGGACGGTTTTGCAGGCGACCAATTCGAAACTGCGACCAGGTGACAAAATGTCTGCTCTGGATTACCTCTGTTCCAGTGCAGCTTTGAGTGGGGATGACGATTCACAACAAGACTCTGAGTCTCTCTGTCGGTACGTTTTTTTACTTCGCTGGCAACATCGGAAATTTTTGACGTAGATTTTCCTCCACTTTCTTGTGTGTTGGAATGATCCGGGTATCAGCGTTTAGTGTTGATAATTGCTACCGTTTTCTGCCAGTAACATGAACCATTTCGTGAACTCACTGGTTGGGATTGTGATAGTTTGGATTGAATCCACTATTTTCACTATCTCGGGAGATGCTTTAGACGAATGTGTGTGTGGAACCACGACCTTTTTGTAGAAAGAGAGGAATGTGGGAGAAATACTTGGAAAACCGTAATACGATATGCAGTTCGCCAAACAAATAGTAACTCATCACATCCCTATCCCTAGATCAGGATTCATGGGGATTCACTGTTCAATTCAGCGCCCTTCGGATGGGTTAAATATCACGGGTTTTCTTTTCACCTCTCCTTTACAGATGCAGGTGAACGCAGTTGGTTGGGAATCAAGTTTTAAGCAAGATTGATTAGCTAGGACCAGTCGGCCTGGTAGACCTCGTTTAGTACTCAGATTTGTCATCACCCTGTAACTTGGTGATTAAGGCCTCATTAGTGGCGCTTCGAAATGTGTTCATACGGGAAGCCAAATCGAAAGCTGTGACACTCATTTGCAACCTTACTAAGGATTTTGGAGCCAAGTATGCAGCCACAACACTCGCCATTCTTAGTCAGCCACCCATATAGGCACCAACCGGGCCCTTCTCCGGTTACCGGTGGTACGGTTAGGTCATATCAAGGTTGCGCATGAAGTGGCTTTTTTGAACCTGGGATTCTTGTGGGGTTGCCATAAAATCAGTTTTCTTTGAGTCTACAATGGGGAGCTGATGGCACATGATGACCTACAATTCGCCATCGATATATTCTAAGGATGCCTCGCGCTTGGTATGGATGCCCCATGAGCAACAACGAGGTTTCCCACTGTGTATTAGCCGTCCTCTAGCAACAATCAGTTTGGTTCCATTCATTTTTTATTACCACCAAACGTCTGTTAGTATCCTCTGGTTTCGTTGACTGCCTTATGGGACTGCACTCTGAAAATAGAAATCAACGAAGAATAAAGGATTGACAACCACAAATCAATAAAAACTGTATAAACGAGAAACGACCTGGAATTACAAATGTCACGGATTGCGGCATTTGCTTATGCCGCTGTCTTCATCCATCGTTTAGGGGCACTTCTCAGATCCCGTTTTCAGCCCTTTTTACTGGGCTCAGAGTAATGTATTAAGTTTTCTAATTTGTGCGTTGAAATCCCCAAATAAGGATGGTGTGCTCATCATATAATTCATATAATTCGTCATGAACAGTGAGCACTTATTAAAAGTGTCTTGCATTCTGCTAGGTTGGTGAGTTGCGGTCTGACTCTCCGCGTTGTGACGCCCTCAATTTCCACTGAGTTCGTCTCGAGTGGTCGCCAGCGGAGAGGAGCACTGCTCGTGGCAAGATGCGTACGTGTTGCTAATATGACAAGCTCATTGAAGTCATCAATAGGAGGACGCTAGATATGGACGAAGCAATCTGCGATTCACAAAGTGGACTGTTCATCTGTTTGCTATCAGCGGTGGTAACTCGTATGGTGGACGGGGTACTTTGAAGCACCGTTTAGCTGGTCCCCATCTTCAGCTTCTCGCGCGGCCGTTCCGGAGCACGTATGATAGTTCGCCGTGACTGTTTCACCTTCGCAGGAGAAGATTCAGAAAGAAGCCCAAACCCTGAAGCAAAGGATTTCGTTGGCCTTTCCACAGCTCTACTTAAAGATGCTTTGATTGAGCTCGTTAGAGAGTTGGATGTTTTTTTCTCTCCATGACTTGATATTTTGAGGCGGTATCTTCTTTATGAGGAGAATGGTTTGGCATCATCAAGTTTAAGAAAAGCCCGTACAGTGGTTTTGTTAACCACAGCGGTACAAGGCTAATCACGATAGCACCAAAGGTGTTAGCATCTGTCATCATTCTCAAATTGTGCAGCACGCTCGAGGAGCAGGTTTTTCGCTAGTCGTGGATGCACTGATCAAGTCTCCACCTTCGACAGTTGTTACAGCACCGTTACGCTTGTCAGAGGCCGATGATCGTTGTGTTCTTATACAGTCCTCCAAACGTCGACTCTCTCTAGGGGCTGCATTGCTTGTTGGCCTAACTGGGCGATAGTGCAAAACCATTCAGTACATTTAGGGGGGGGGGCTTGGTGTATCCATTTACGGTCTGTCCTTTGCATCTGTATAGTGTAAGGCCGACGTCTACTTTTTGTTGTGATTAGCCAGAAGTGATACTTCGCTCTGAGTACCTCCGGAGCTTGATTGCAACTGATGAAGCTGTGGTAGACGAGGCCCCATCATGAATACCGAAAGGCAGAACTCACGACACATGCAACATCGAGATGACACACGAATCTCCCCTAAGAAAAAGTTTACAGTCCCAGGTTCGCAGTGGCTTCCCTTATTTTTGTGATATATGGCATTTTTGAGTCGTGGATGTTCGATGGATTTCCGTTTTCAGCCACTACCCTCTGAAACATTACTGGAATCTGGTGGAAACATCGGGTGTGGAATGACGAGGTTCATCGTATTGTGTAGGTCATTGTTCCGTATCGTTTTCGATGGCTTGAATGCATTTTATGGATGCCTGCTCGTCGTTTACCTTCTTGGTTTTTTGCGCGCACTGGGCAAGACTGAAAGAAATGATGCGATAATCAGGGTATGACTCATTACAGTGGTATGGAGGGAGCGTCAGGTTTGGGATCAGTTGGTGCTTCCCTCCTTTCTTGTTGTGGCTACAAGAATGTGGAGATTGCGATTGGTTGGCGGTAATAATAGATATGACTGGGGATGGAATTTGGCGACGTCAATAATTACGGCCTGCTTGCCTTCGTGTTCCCCATAAAACCAATACAACCGGGGTGGTCAAGTGTATTAACCACCTGTTGCCAAGATTTAGGAGGTTCGAATTCCGGGTCTGTCAGTCACTTTGGTGGTAATCGGGAACTTGCTATCACCCGGCTCGTTATAACCCATGCCCTACTGTATAAGGTGCAGAATGTATGCGCTCTTTTCTAGTCAGTATTCCTAATTTTACGTTGGTCATGATCGTTTCCTCTTTGTTTTTGCTTTAGAATCTTGCTAATTTCCAAGGTGGTGTATAATATGTTTCATCGATTGTGATTCATTAGAAATTTCCCTTAGTAAATATATGAAGTAGTTAGGACCTCAACAAAGTGCTACGAATTACATTCAGTTCTGAGTAGATGCATACGGCTCTGAACCGTGCTGTCGGCATTTGGACACGCACAAACTTAGTTGTCATGGTAAACGAATCCGAACACAAAGAATGAGAACTGGACAGAAAGTGCAAACCATAAAATTAGTTCGAAAGTTCTTATGATCCAGGGAATGTTGCAATCGTATTCGCTAACAAGCTCCTTTGTTCTTTCTGCCAATATGTCACCATTTAATATGGCTTTTTCTGGAAACCAAAGGAAATTGTTTAATGACTCAAAGGTCCAATGCTAAATAACATGAGATACTTATTTAAACTTATTTAGACAATTTACAGAAAGAAAGACGTGCTAATTTGCATACACGGAAATCTTAAAATCAAGGTCATTTGGGTGCGGCTCACCAAACGTTTGCATTGCTCTCGTGACAATGTGGAGTCCAGCACACGCGAACGCTAAGTTTCTCTTTCATTCACGGACAAGGACAGGGATAGAATTCTGAGTGTCCATAAACTTGGATTTTCTGTGACAAATTTTGCTAATTGTTTTCACATAAGAGCACAATATATGCAATGATCTGCAGGAAAACGTTCACGAGATTGGCTTGTGGAGGTCGGAAACCCATCATTATGAAATATGAAGACAGCTTAACTAATATAACCGCAAACAGATGAGAGAATGATGAAGATATCTGAATAACGGCAAGTTCCATATAATATTAGACCGGCCTTGAATGAGCAAAGGCGCGTATGGACTTTGTCCAGGAACTCAAATCGCACCGTACTTCCTTCTTCAGGTCGGTTTTTTCACTGATGAGTTTATGTTCTGTGATAGATCACATAAAGAGCGCAAAAAAGTCATTTGTTAGAAGAGTTTCTCGAGGAGACCCGTGTCACCGGTCCAAAAAGTTTTGCATTCGTCAAGATTCCCCTTTTTGTTCGAAATAAAATATTGACAACCTTGTCATTGAACCTCTATCGATGAATAATGCGAAATTCGACTTCGTGATGATGACGATCTTCCTGGATTTCAGCAAACGCACGTCTTTTGAGAAAGTAATTATCTTCTAGGACAATGTCTCATGTCGTGTTTTGCGAGAGATTAGTAACTATAGTGACTCAAAACTATTGTATTCAGTGATATTTTCTTCAAGGCTGGGAAATGACTTCTAAAGTTCGATGCTACTTCCTCACTCGGGTAAGTGGAAATATGAACGCCTCTGACTAAATGACGTAATGAGCCGAGACGAAAAGTGTCAAGAGGGAGCGAGTTGTATGAACTTCATGTATCCATGGGAATTATATATATATATATATATATATGTATATATGGAAGCAGTAAGTAGTATCTGGATGAATGAACAAAATTTGCTCGGGAGCACACGACCGGTTTCGCGGTTATTGTCGCTCGTCATGTATGCATACCCGGTGCTCTCTTGTCCAAACATCCACATACTTGTACACTCCGAATATGGTCGTTCATATCGCTTCTATTTTCCCGTGTTGATAAAAACAACTTTTCACTCGCTTGCCTTATTCTGTACAGTATAACAGGAATTCAATGTGAGATATGTACTACCTTTTATTCAGCACATGTAGGCTGAGAAAACCCAGATACTGTAATTCAAGGTCGCTGTGAAACGTCCGTTGACAGCCATTTGTGCCGAAGGAATAATGTTGGTGCTTATGCTGTTGCGTAGTTAACGTAATACTACTTCGAAATGGACCATACTGCGTTCGGTTTTAATGCAAAACTAATTACCCGATGCTTGACAACCAATATATATATATATTTATATACATGCATATATATATATTGTAGGTAGCATCCGAATGAGTGACCAAAATTTCTCTGGAAGCACATGACCGAATTCGCGGTTGTTTATATTTGTGTGATGCATACAAATAGTGTACCCTGTCCATAGCTCAGTTTTCTACACCTGGGTCAACAATTCGCTTATTGTTTTGTTACGAAGTATCGTCATTTGGCGTTTTTTTTTCACCCATCTTACTAATACCTAGGCTGAAACAGCTCAGATTGTGCGCCACTTGGCTCTCTATGTGTCTGGACTCAACGGGGCCCGAAAATGCTTTGACTTCCAGCCTAGTAGGTCTGCTTGTATTGGGGGCTCGAAATGCCCTAATTAGAGCTCCGGTGGACGCTCATAATGACGCCTCGCCACGTGCGACGGAAATGCAGCTGTCTTTATTGGCACGATTGGCTTACCGACAGGAATATTGGTTAGTACCCGAACATTTTTTTATTGTTTGTTTTATTGATTGTCGACTACAGAAGTAAAACTCTACCGAATTTCATCTGTTTGTTGGCTGGGTCTAATTTAACCCTGAACGCCAAGGTATATGTGGCGTTCTTCTTAGTGATATACTAAAATTTTTTGTGGTGCAGCCGGGACTATGTCAAGTACGTTGTTACATTGTTACATCTGGGTATCAATGGGTTCTCTTGTTCATTTTATGTACTGCGTCTGCAGGAATTGTACAGTTTAGAAGGACAGTATCAGGTTCGGACAATTCGATAAAATGTGTCCGTTGGATCTTTTACAGTTAGCCTCCAAGACCCGTAGTCACACACCGCTGTGAAACGGACTAGATGTTCTTATTCATAGTCACAAGTAACAGGGCGCAGAATTCGAACGGCTAGCCCGCCCCTGTAGAGAGGGAGAGAGAGAAGAGCAACAGAGAACACAACTATGGGTTTATTGTAACTAACGAACACAATTCCCAGGTCGGATCACTTTCGTATGGTGACCTCATTTGACAGACAGAAAAGCCAACCAACAAATCAGAACCGTTCAGTTTTGACGACTATATAACAAGTTTTATTCACAATATTTGAAATATCATCAGTTTTGAAACGAATGGAAAAGAATGAGTCGTCGTGCGAAATATTAAGTTTCGAATACTTGAATTGCTAGGCTTCCGAATTTCTTCATCGGCAAAGCCGTTGCGAGGTTTTTTGTAACGGTTGAGTTTCTGCTACCCTTTGCTATGTCAACGAGAAGATCTGGGTAAGAAAAAATTTTTATCTCATTGGTATTAGGCGAAAATATCGAAGCTTATGCGAGGAGAAAGTCTTTTGTATTGTAGAAATTATATTTCGTAACATGGGCTTATGGTCGCTCAGCTCGACGTTTGGATCGCAAGCGTCTCATCACCGGCACTTTTTATCTGTAAACGAATTTACACCGTGTTCACGACAGGTCACATTACTTACACATCTTGAACGTTTTGTGCGCCAACTTGACGGATCAGAATCGATCGAACGGTTCCACATATCTACCGACTGTGGAAGAGGGTTCAATGGACGCTTCGCTGCTAGCGAAGTCCGCTTTGGAACGTTGGATCGTCCGAGCAGATTCCCTCACCGAGTCTGTCGATCGTCGTTGCTGCGCCCTGGCATGTCTTCAATCTTTGGTATATTTTGCCCAACCAAATCAAGCCCAACAGTCTGGCGGTGACTTGTCGAATGAAGAACTGGAACACTGGGCCTTGCAAGATAGTCTCCATGCACAGTGGCTGGAGCCAGTTATCAATATATGCATACAAGTATGCGATTTGTCTATTTCACTCGGAGTTTACTATAATCACTGAAGGCATTTTGAGATTAGTCGATTCGGGTAACATTTATAATAATTCAGATTGTATGCTATCTGCCGTTTCCGGATCTCTAAAGTATCCAGTATGCTTTTGTCACCGTCGATCACCGTGATAGATCACCTTCTCCAATCTGAAGGAATTCAAAATGGTGCTCAAAACATTTTATGACTTTATCTTGTCCTAAAATAGAAGCAATTTCTCTGTGCTTGTTTGCTGAATTATCGTTGAAATCATGGTGCATCCATTACCCGCTCGAAAGAGGTGACAGCCAGAGACTCTAGGGGGATATCTCCAGGTAGTCAGATGCATTCAGCCGCTTTGCCCGTACGGGATGACTTCAGTCAGTCTAAGTGATTGGCCAAATGGAATCAGCAAATTACAACAAACGGTTCGACCGATGAAGGTGTACGGAGTTTGCCACTTTATTTTCTGTTTTACACTGTTATATATACATATGTATAAATATACGTACAATATATTTTAGACATCTTCCGTAAAACGTGACCAACCGTCGTGTATATGTCTGCGTTGTCTCTTGGATTTAGTCTTGGTAGTATGAATAGAGGAAAGGGAACTGGGCTACGGTTGCTAGTTTGGAAAATATAGGAGGAATTGAATCGATAAAAATGTCGAACTTCGACGACCCCGACGGCGTATGTCTGCTCCAAATTTGTCAAGTCTCTGCATGAATCCAATACTGCTTTCTAGTAGATTGTTCAAGTTTTAGGAGTTTTTTGATTAACACCTTGTGCTTCGACATTTTAAAGTGTAAACTAAAGTCCAGAGTGAACGCAAATAAAGAAATGCCCCAACACGCCTGATAGCTCAGGTAGTAGGACATACGTATTATGAAGGTAGGAAACGAAGCCTTGCGTCGGTTCAAACAATCGTTGAGGCCTACTTTCCGTAGTAAGCTTTACCCATAAGTGTAGCCAAAATAGAATTCCCCATGGCCGCTGGAACTTGAAGCAGGTTAGAACCGCGTAAGGCCCCAATAGATCAAGTGTAGTAACCAGCCTGACGTCAGCGAATTTCCATCTCCTAAAATGTGGATATTTCACATCTCACAAGGAGCAAGTAATCAAACACCTTTCATTTGACCGAAATCATGTGATATATCACATATGCTTATGCCAGAGTAATCGAAGTAAACAAAATTTACAATTCTGAAAATTCGTGTGATTGTTTACTATGCTCATTGACAATGCCATGCTCCTTTCAATTAGATATTCGGTCTAGCAAATTTTTGGCTAAATCAGCTACGAAACATTTATCCACAGCCCCGGGCGCAGTTATTTCATTGGAAAACATCCAGGCGGCATTGCTTGCGTTTGTCTTTTGGCCTTCCGGTTGTGGAAGCACTTCGATAGCTGTTGTACAGTCAGGAATTTTAGGAGTCAGAACTGTGATCTTAGTACATAAAGTATCGACGATGACTCTGAGTATCAAGGGGTCTAATCGTGCTTTAGCGGAATTTAGCACAACTTCCTGCTCTTGGACAATCCTTTTTTCCCATCTCCATTTTTTAGTAGACGTAGTACATGGGTAACACGTTTGAACTTGTTCGCTGTGGAATCTCTTATTACATCCCAGTTAAGATCTTGTTTAATTCTTCATCCAACATCTTGCTGCGGGTCATTCATAGACCGCTGTGAGTCTCTTTGACTGTTGGATTCTTCCTTTTGGTCTACTTGCGCACACATGAGATGAAGTCATTTGGAACTTGTGCTACCACAATGCCTCAGGTTCGGTCTACAGGCCAGTTTTATCGGTCTTCTTATTTCATTCGAAGCTTTGAGCAAGCTGTTATCCACCACGTTAGGAACGCCTTTATTCGTTTAGCGAAACATCTCTTTTTGGTTCCCTACTTAACCATCATCGTTGTGGATGAATTCTTCCGATTCTGCAAGCCATTATTGTTTTTATTTATGAATTCGTTGTAATGACTCACAGACATTCCTAGTGCTCTGCCGGATTTGGTGCAGGGTCATTGGTTCTTCCGATAGTGTACTGTTTAGAGGACCGGGAGTGGTTTTAATATCATTCCTCACTAAATATTTCGCTGGATTTAGATGAATTAGTGATCCAAACAATCTGTGTAATCTACCATAACAGGTGTTGTTTGATGAGACACGTCCAGTTCTCCAGTCCCCCACGGACGTGCACGCAATGCATCCGGTCGCACTGGTAACGGATCAGGGTTTGCGCCAAACTATGCTCGCTGCTTTCACTGCATGGCAGAACCGACTCGGCGGAGAGCAATTTGCAGACGTACTTCTGCGTTGCCATGTGGATCCTGCTTTGATAACCCAACTTCGTACCCAGCTTAATCGGAATTGTTCTGAATCAAATTGATTGTTTTCGTGCTGTCAGATATTTGTCATTCTCCTAAACCCATGACGCAACGGACAATCCGATTGGTTTATGACTGACTTTTTCAGTCGTCTTCCATAATGTACATCCATTTTTATTTTCAGTCCATTATCTGCTGCTGCATTTTTTATGGTTCCTGGTACTTTGTTTCTAAACTGGTTGAGAAGTCGAGGGTTTGAGGTTCGACCGCGAAATTCAGGGACTTCAGGGAATGGGCGCAGGCAAAATGTCTCCAAACTGAAGTTGGTGATGCAAAGCAACTGACTCAGTCATAAGATGACTGCCTGCACCCAACACACGACGATCCACTTCGTCATTGCTCATCCCTTGTCCCTACCAGACTCGAGCAATTCTTCGGAGATATCGACGGTCGAATACAGAATGTTGCTGGATATTCTCAACACGGAGAGGCCAGTTCTCGTAACCACGAAGGAAACTACAAATTGTGGCATTGTACACCCTTCCCTTGAGGGAAATCCGGATGTCATCGAGTTGCAAAAAGTGTCGCAGAAGCTAATTTGGTTTTCGCCATCCGTGATGTGATCTTGTCACCACTTCCGCCATGTGTGATCACATTGCCAGGGTACTTAAAACTATTGACTACCCCCAACCGATCAACACAGAGAATGAGTGCAGACAGAAACTCTTGCTAGTCTTAAAGAAGCCCCTTGCACTTTGAAGGTGCAAATAGCACACCCGCATTTGGATACCTCTATCCCCAAGCGGTCTAACTTTTGATAAGTCGATTCCGCATCGCCACTTAGCAAGACGACATCATCGGGATACCCTGAGTCAAAAGCTGTGTTCTTTGGAAAAAGTTCAACTGCATCGTTCAAAAGACCAGATAAGGCATTCTACAGAACATTCTGCATGACAGAGCTGAAGAGAGGTGGAAATGTAGAACACCCTTGCCGTACTCCCCTGGGGATGACGAAGAGTAGTGAAAGCTGTTTATATGCCCTACCCCTTGCTGACGTGTAGCTGTACAACCATTTGAGGATTAGGTGTGGATCAGATTGGTCATCAATCCTCGATTTTTTCACGCCACCGGTGGCCGATACCAGTACGATTCCTCTGAGAGCACCAGGTAAGTTGATGTTGCTTCTTATGGCAAATATCTTGCGGTCAGTGGAAACTAGGATGAGGCAGTTACCATTTTCGGCGCAATTGGCTGGGACAGAAAGTCGGCCTCCGACATGCCGTTCGGTCCCCTTTAAGTACCCAATTTGGGCGTTAAAATCACCAGCAATGACCACAGCATCCTTTGAATCGACACTCCGGAGAAATCGAGATAAGTCTGTGCACAAACAGATACGACGAATAGACAACGATGCTTCAGTAGGACGTTACTGATGAGTACAGAACCGTCCAACCGAACTGCACGCAAACGTCTGTTGACTATGATCCAGTTTAACAGCGCACGCACAAAGCGATGCCGAATCTGGTATGATCACTGTACTGGATCACAACACTGGAAGAGTGATGTGAGAGGAGGTTGCTTTCAGACTACGAGGAGTGGTTATGAAAATGGGAACTTGTCTGTGCGTCTCGGGAATACAGCAGCTTGGTGTCCTTCCGGGTTGAGCTTGCGGACATTGACGGTTGTCAATTTAAGTGGAGAACAATGTTCTAGTAATGCATTCAATTTATTTCCTTTCACTAACGTTACCCTCAGGTAGAATCGCGGAATGAGTTCTTTGTGAAGTCTAACCGAGCCCATGATTTAAAAGTTTCACTGATAAAGAGAGGGACCATTAATCCAGTACGGGAACACTGTCCACGAGGTAGTGTGAGATGACTGAGTGGAATTACATCTTCGTTAACGAATTTTCCTACGTCAATCCTTTTCGATTGAGTTGGCACCTCAACTCAGCCCCCTCAGGACAAAAAAGCTGTTTAATCAATTGTCTACCCATTGATTTTTCAGGTATGATCGAATCTTCGGTTTCAGAAAGCTATCCTAAATAATTAGCTGGGTCATAGAGACAAACAAGCAGTCGTACCAAATCAAGCCTCATTCCCATTGTGACGCAGTACCAAAGCCAAACACAGCTGAAAAACTACGGGGGCGATGTAAAGCTGTTACATTTCAACTTTTACAAATTGCGAGAAGAATAACATAACTGGAAAGCAATCCGACACCCCATCCGACATCCCATGGTAGCAAATCGTTGATCACAGTAGTCTAACTCCAGAGATGGGTGGCTCCGCTGCTAGAAGCCTAAACATGACATATGTATCCGATATCGTCTGAAAGGAATGAGAAGTCGGAACGACACTTCACGATTCTCACTAGTCAGTCGCGCCCTCAAACTGCATGAGTGGCTTCATAATCAGAGATAAACTCCCGCTACCAACAATGGCTACCGTGTGATTCCACGCCATTCGCGCCGTTAAATTCATGGCTTTTGTGAAGCACGAGTTAACTGGAGGGGCCATGACCCAGTGCCACTAGAATTCACTGCATAGGGGAACCGGCAACGGGGAAACTGAAACTGGGAGTGGCAGGGACCCATAGAAGATCAAGATCAGTTCGTCCACGTGATGCATTTCAATCGCATCATTTGAGTTCAAGGGCCAAAGCCCTGGTAGGTGGGAATGCAGAAATACACCCAGGAAACGTGTAAGCTGCTTATACGTGGAATTAAAGCGGTATCATTTTTCCAATAGGTACCCGCCTCAACAGTATATTCAACCCAATTTGGTTGGTAACAATTACACCGGCGAACAACTATTTCCTTTGACCACACTCAAACATCGCACGTCAAAAGTGTGTCTAATTGGAATTTCGTTGGGCTGTTTTATATCAACCACAAGCGTTAAAATGGACGAAGGAGAATCCAAAATCAGGAGCTGCTTTCCACTGGCCCCCTCTGCGATTAACTTGTGTCAATTTGCAACGCCTCTGATCATAGCACGCCAGCAGGATGAGCATTAACGTGAAACGCAAACGACGAAGTTATGCTACTCAGTCAAGACCCAAATAAGTTGCAGTTTTTTCTCGATCGTCTGAACGATAGTGTAGGTAGGTGTCTTTGGGAATCGCTTTGCACCTTTGAGGTGTAAAATATTATTACAAAACTGGATTGGCTCAAAGTCTTACCTTATTCTTAAAAGATTTACTTAGTTGGGTAGTTGTATCTTATCTAGTGATCGTTTATCGGGAGAAGTCTTCAAGCAAACGAAAGGCTCAATTGGCATTCACTTATTTGAGGCATCTGTGACATCGGTGTGATATCTGCTTATCGATCAAGACTCGGGGATCAGCAGCAACAGTGAGGCAGGTTCTGCAATGCAGCTCTGAAACATGGCCGTGGTAAGCAGAAGATATGCGAAGGCTTTCGGTGTTTGAATACTGCCATCTCGTAGTATTCGCATATCATGGTGTGCGAGTACCTTCGAGGTTATGCGTAATTTTATGGATATGGCGATCGCTCCTTTAGAATCTTTGGAGTTGGTTAGTTAATGGTTGTTGGAATAAGTTCGCACAATCGCACTGGGTGTTCACGGTAGCAGCCACTGACTGTAATTTAGTTCAAGGTGCTCAGTCGATGGTATGGCAAGTAGGTACGAAACCCTTAACCGGCTAACTGGACCATCCTGGTCTATTTTTACTATCACTTTGGGGCCTCTGCTATATGCCCAAGTGATAGTCTTTGAAAATAAATGATATGGCTGCCTGCCTCAATCTCTCTTGCTCTCGGGTTGCAAATCAGTCCAGTAATCAGGTGGACTTGTCGTCTGTCGTCTCATAAATTTCAGAGATTCGAATCCCAACTCCGCCGGTCTCTTTGGTGGCAGATGGCAGTCTGCTGTTGGCTAGGTTGTTAATACATCTGACCTAGTGAGAACTCATGTGGTTCTTCGGGAATTCAAGTTTCAAAATAGTGGTGGTCGGTTTCTCTTTCCATGTGGTGACTTGGTGGCTATAAAGCATAACATCCTACTGCAAGGAAGCTTCAAACTTTCCAGTGTCTGGTGAATCCGTAAGGCGATTCACAAAATACTCGGAGGATACTTTTCCGTTGACTGTGCAGTGCTTCATTAACAACGAATTCCAAGTCATCTTAAGGCTAACTGTTGGGCAACTTCAGGGGGAATTATCTAGAACCACGCACAATCAAACAGCTGATCATTTCATAATCAGCCGGAGCAGATCAGTCGGAGATGTTGGATGAAGATGCACGATGTTCTGTCGAATTAATTATCTTTCGGATCCAATAAAAAAAAGAAGGTTCCAAATTTAGCGATAGAAGTGGACAGCCAGAATAAAGCATTAGTTAGTGCGGTTCAACCAGCACACGAGATCAGCACGTCGAACCGCTTGAACGCACCACTGTTACATCGAACACTGGCCGTCCAATGGATGGATTTATTGATTTCTCGGTCGATTTGTTGCTGCAAAATGTTTACTTTGTTCTTATTGTATGTGTTATCCTTTTGATAAATGATTAACTTCTTGCTCAATGATATATACTTGAATTTGCGTCCAAAGAAATTGTAAATGCCCAGTGTTAATGTGAACCAACTGAACACAAAAGTGTTTCTATGATTGAAGTTGTTAGATGGACAGCGTAACTGGAGCTCCCATGTACTGGTCGGAAGCCTTAGGCGATATGCTTGTATTTTGTAATCAGTGACATTGTTTTGTTTAAAATAGTTCCGCCTTTTTCCTGTTTTTCTGATTTATGATCATACGGTTGTCCTTTAGCCCTGATTCGATGGTACGAGGTAGTTTCAAAGGTTGAACTAAACCGAAACGGGTGAAGGATAGTATAAATCTCAGCTGATTTAATTGGATTTATAAATCGCGGTCGATAACTCCTTGAAGCGACACACCTTTGCTCTTTGCTCTTTTACTTGCTTTTATTAATGAAATAACAATGTATATCATCTTTCAGGAAAGGAACCGTGGCCAGCAGAGGGCTGCCAAGTGGGGAAGTTGGCCGGCGATGGGAGGGTTCAAACCTGCGGCCTTCACGACCTTACCCACTTGGCTACTGCCGGCCAAATATTGCAAACTTTCGCAGGACTATCGTACTGAGTTTGTTCGTCCCTTGATTGTTCCATGTATGAACTAAGAAAATGGGCTAATTTCAGGTTAAATTTTTATCTAGTTGTAATTGAAGAGCTCGAGGAGAAAAAGCGCATCTCTTGTTGGAAAGTGCTTTGAGCCTAGTATTTATGCACAGTTGATGTTGAAGCCAACTTGATCAAACCTCTATTTGTCTCACTCTTCTCTGGACGTAAACCGGGGAAAGCTGCTATAGCAATCTGTCTTTAGAATAATATTCGGTGGCATTGAGAAAAACTAGGAGTCAAAATACGGTTTAACATTCAATTTACCAGCTGTTCTGCTTTTTACTGCTGATTTTATGGTGAACATCAAGAAACAAAACTATTTGCGATCGCTTTTAGTTCTCCATTTTTGCTTCAGTAATGAGCCACTAGAGATCAACTCAGTCGCTTTTTACCGTTAAAAGTGTTCTCCGGTACCTCATGGTTTAGACAGGTCTTTTCAGCTTGGGGATATTTGTAGTGCTAATTGTACTCCCCAGAGCGACCTGACACGATTGGATGGCTTATCTGTACTTCTCGTTTAAGAAATGATAAACAAAATGCTCATCAGCTATTGATTAACATCATTGCACACGCGTTGTTCACTAACGAAGCAGCATCCGGTACGCAGGTTGTTTCCTCGATTGGGTCAATGACAAACGAAAGCTCTTTAGTTCTGTTCTGCCTTAAACACACTATCCGTGAAGCGTAAACTTGGAGCTAGATATCACTGTCTACCTAGTAACGGTGAGTTTTCAATGAACTTAAGACCTAAAAAATATCAATTTTAAGGATATTCATGTAAAAGATTGATTACTTAACGCAAGAGTTTCGTCGATATATCGTTTGCCGTGTTATTTCGGACCCATTATTTTCCAGTAACTGAGTCATTGAAGTTGTTATAGTGTGTCATTCAACAAAACAGCTTGTTATCTACAGTACTCACTCATACATTGACGTTGGTAAATAATTCTTGGGGGGAGTGCATTGCCTGATTCTAATAAGTAAGCTGTACGTCCTGGGATATCGGTTCAAGTGGATTCAGTGGTGACCTCAACTCCAATGTTCCCTTTTGTGACCGATGGTAATAAAGCGCATTAGATACATGTCACCCAAAAAAGTTCTGAGGTTTGGATCTTACGTCCGTCGGTCACTTTGGTGGCGGAAGGCAATTCTCTATCGTCCGGCTCGTTACCACACCCGACCTAATGAACTGCTGTGTGATTCTAAGGTAATTCCCGTTTTAAATTCTGCCGATCCGCGTAGTGGAACCTGTGTGACATGCCAACTCCGCCTCACTGATGCGTCAACCGTGTCATCAAAAGTATTAGATGAAAATTGATAACGAAAATCTGTAGTCCGGGAATAAATTTTCTGCATCTGGAATTTTTCGTTGTGCACTGTGGAGGAGAGCATCCCATGTTTTCATAAATTGTTCCAAAGGAGTTAGAAGCAGTTCAAAACCGGCGTTGCTAGGACGACCACCTCGTAACCATCTGATACGGAGGTCCGTAGATGGGATCCAACTGTCGTCAGTCACTTGTTCACCGAGTATCCGTGAACGGCAGCACCTTTCGTGCATAAGAGTTAGCCATTTTTTGGCAGTTAAAGAATTCTTTCTACTCGCACGGTACACAATTGTATGCAAATTTGCAACGCATGCATCACTTCTATAAAATACAATTTTGAATTGGTATCTACG
Source organism: Fasciolopsis buskii (assembly GCA_008360955.1). NCBI lineage: Eukaryota > Metazoa > Platyhelminthes > Trematoda > Plagiorchiida > Fasciolidae > Fasciolopsis > Fasciolopsis buskii. The sequence goes on from LUCM01001348.1 coordinate 73,645, forward strand.
ACACTGTTGATTTCACGAGGAAAAAATAAAGTGATGTACGTTTTCTATCAAAATATCGAGGTTCACGGTTTGACCGATGTATGAACAAAAATCAGAACTCGTATTTCCATGAAATACTTTAGTATATTTTTGACAAGGATCAAAGCAACTGAAAGAGTTTCACACCGACCGATCGAATAGACCGAAAACTTTCTTTTTCCGAAGCTGTCTGTCTTAAACTGCTGCCTCTTTTTAACAATGCTACCGCAATGTGTCATGCATGAAAAAAAGGTTTTCTACACAATCCCTATTCGTAAATGAACTGAGATCAGTTTCGGATTAGTTATTTTCTACTGGGAAGCAATTAACACAGGGATTGGAATTCCAAATATTCTAAAAAAATACACTTTTTTTGATTGGATCAGCGATTCAAACCATCGAACGGGATATTATCCAAGCGGACTATTGGATTACTGATTCCGTATGATATCTGCTTGATGTGGCGTTGGTTTTGCCTAAACAAATACTCCTAAAAGGTTCAAGAAAAAAACATTCGGTTTGATTGGGTATCATCATTTGAAATTCCAATATGAAAAATTTCCATCCTTCGATGTTAGTTGCATCCAATTATTGTTCATCGCGAGTCGGCGAGGAAATTTTCTGTCTCCCTAGCACAACACAACATGTCATTTCAAAGTGCTTTTTCTCGAATGAAATTATGCAAATTTTATCAATCATTTGACGATTGTGGCTATCTCTCCATAACAATAAAATTTTGAGGAACAAAACAAAATTAACAATACCAGTAATCCGTCATACTGAGCTGTTTGCAAACATTTGTCGAGAAAATTCCGAATCACAGTTGGAATACTAAACCGCGGGATTCTCAGGGAAAAATCGAAATATTACTTGGATTGAGTGGAACCTGCCTGAGTAAAATTAACAAGGGCGTCGACGACAGCCATAGCAGCAATGTCGACAACAAAATGACTACAGTTCTTCAAGGCGGTTGGCTTTATGGCAATAATATGGTGGCGATTTTTTTCGCAGTACATTGTTGGTTGAATCGGCGACTTCGCCAATGTTGAAACTTTTGCGATCTAAATGTCAAGGTCAGTGACGAGAACCTGGTTTAAGCGAAAACTGTGGGCTAATATCAATAGAAATTTCCAGAAAACGTAATAAACCAATAATATGGGTGTATATTGTATCATATGCTACACATTATTAAAGCGTAGTATGCATAGTGTCATTCGCTGAAATTGATGGTGCCTCGGTATGTGCGAACAACTGTCGGAAAGAGAATTCGTCCTATTCTGAGCTGTGTGAGTTCTTTCAGCTTTGAACATTTTATGTGTGGTGTTATGTTTTGGAAATATTTGCGGTATTCTTAAATGTGGTATGTCCATTCAGATTTAAAAGGACCTGTCCTTCGTGTGCATATATACGTACATATGCATATATTTACATAATAGATATTACACACCGGCTTGAAATCAAGCATGATGCCAAAGCAGCAACAAGTTAATGGAACTCCACAGAAGAGGGACAAACTAGGTTGGAAAAAATCATAACAAACCCATCTTAATTCTTATTTTTGTCACAAACGTTTTGTGCTTTTTTGGGTGTTTTTAGAGTATTTTTAAGGAGAATAAACTACGGAGACAGGCCACATAACATTCATGCCACTGACTTTGGCTGAGCCATATCGCTGAACATCTCCAACGATCAACAGTCCTCATCTCTTGGCACCCAACCAAATGGCAAGCACCAAGCGATGCCCGAACCGAAGTTTATTTCTTCAACCCCCAAGCCAAGTCATAGCCTGACCATCGCGTTGCTTTTTCCAGCCTTTCCCGGCACGTGCAAAAAGAGCATGAGAAGATTGACGATGGGTAAGCACACACAAAATGTCTCCAAGCTAAAGAGGATGATGCAAAGCGACTGACTCAATTATAGGACGGCAGTCTGCAAGCAACACACGACAACCCATTTCATCATTGCTCAGCCGTTGTTCTCACCAGACTCGAACAGTCCTTCGGAGACATAAGTGGTCGAATTCAGAAAATCTTTGGATATTCTGAACTCGGAGAGGCTAGTTCTCGTAACCACGAAGAACACTACAAACTGTGGCGTTGCACACCGTTCTCTTGAGGAAAATCCGGATTTCATGGTGGCATCACAAGTGTCGCAGGAAGATCGCGTTCGCAACTGAGAGAATAATCGATAGTGTTCGTGCGTAGTCCAGTGCTGTTCTTGGTTGTATGCATTGTGGGTTATTGTACTACTCATTTGTCTTATTCAGAGTAGGCCCTTTTATTCGAGGATGCACCTGTAGCGTTTGCGAAGCCAACGTTGCAGACGAGTTAGTGGCCACTTGATTGTTTTGTGCGCTTCTTCGGGAAAACCTAGACGGTCCACCTCAAAAGAGGCACAAACTAGAATCTCCGACCAACTTAACGTTATGGTAGTAGATGGCGTTTGGGTGTTGGTCAGCTCGTTGCCGGACCTAATGAAATCTCATGTGCTTATGTGAAAATTCACATCTCAAGGTTTTGGCTACCTTTCGCTTTATTGTCCACATATTGGGCCCAATTTGCTATGGGGCATGCTGCACTCATCCCACCCATGCTTCAAGCGTGTCGACTACATGAGACATAGATCTTCATTTTTATCCAAAAGGATGGACAATGTTTCTTAGCACATCGGATGAGTTCGTGGCCGGATACCATTCTGCTACCACTTGAATACATATTTGTGTTAAGAACCGACTAAATCATTGGGACAAAATTTCCCTATCTCGAAAGAATATCAATTCTAAACATCTAGGCAACTGTCCCATAATTTGAGAATGAAACACAAAATAAATCCGAAGGCATGCACTGGGGATTTTCTAAAGGTGAAAACCTTGGCTTTGCTGTTGCGTAAAATGCATTAACATTCTAGGAAATACGTGTTGACGTGGGTTTTGATGCGAAACATCAAATCTCATTAAAACTCCTACTGCATGAGATACATCCACCTCAAAGGGCCCCAAAGACAATCATGCGTTTCTTCCAGAGTTTCCCAACAACGGTTCTGGTTAATGAACAAGTATTGTGCACAGTGCGTCAATGGCTAATTATCTAGGGTCTAGTAACTTGCATCTCCTTATTTATTTAATGCTTGACTCAGCTTTGCGAATATCGAACATACAAATATGGGAAGAGAACTTTTAACTCGGAAATCTGACTGAATTATGCCAATCTGTACCCTACTGAATAGCTGCAATTAAATTTTCAAATGCAGTGAATAGGCAGCCGATATGCTGTAAGGATAAGAGCTCCGATTTCAAATTCACCGTTGTTCCTAGAAGTTAGATAAGCTATAAATAATGGGGTCTGGCGTGTTCCACGGGAGAACGTATGAAGTGGGAATATGCAACGTTCCAGTTTAATCAGACATTCGTCAGCAGTATAGTGGCCACTATCTCCGCTTGTCCCGTGGAATATCTGGGTTCGATTTCCGGCCGGGGATCAAGTTTGGTGAGCGGTGGTTGAACGGATAAGACTATGACGTTCGGATGTGAGGGACGCCGGTTCAAATCCTCCCACGGCTGGTCAACTTCCCCATTTGGCAGCCTTCTGTTGTCTGAGGCCCACTTCTTGAAAAATGGTGTACACTTTCGATTCATTATCAAAGGAAGTGAAGAAAAGATAAAGAAGTGAATTTGAATTAAACGTTCTCATCGATTCCACAACGGAAAGATTTCCACTCACTAATAAAACAAATAAGTAATATTCAGCTTATTTCGAATTTTCCAATTAGTAAAAGATTACTCTGAGCTTGTTCATTTTGGCCTTATTCCGACTGAAATTATTTGCAAATAAAACGACAACGGAAAGACTGAATTTGCGTTAGTGACTGCAATGGAGGACAATCCGTCAAATATATCTTAAATGGAGAAAGGTCATCACTTTTATGTTCAAATAACTTTAGTTTGGCAGCCAGGGTTGCTCTTATTCAATTGCAGGTACTCTGACCAGTGCATAGTATAAGTGGATAGGGAGTGACAGCAATTTTTTTATGGTCACTCGAGTTCATCTGTAATGGTCGCTTTAGAAAAGCTAACTAAAGAATCAGGGTTAAGTTGCCCATGGTTTGTATTAACCTTTGTGCGTACTTTTGTAAGTCTGGACCCAAGTTGTTTGTCCTAGCATAGCAACGTGAAAATTGTGGTTAAGTAGTAACTTGGATGATGAAGAAGGAGGAAACATTTTCTCTTCCAAAAATATCCCCAGTGGTTTTTATTTGCATACTCTGCAAGTACTAATGTATGTTGTCCATTATTCATCACAAATTATGGTTCATCAACCGATTGAAGTAAAATCCAACCTTTCGAATTGAAGTAGAAAGCTGACTTCATACCCTTTGACAGTAATCACTGACCGATGAATCATACCTGCTCGAATAAAAACAGCTTCAGTTCGGTTTTAAAGAGTTTTCTAACGATTGTTTTAAATTAAAATGGACTATCAATTTACAAAACTGAACTATTATGGTCCTAGTGATGAATCTCAACCGCGACATTGACCTATTATGGTTATAATGGACGTGCTTAATGAGAAAAAACATACTGGAAAATGTTTGACATTGCAATGTAAATATGACATCCAATTTTAGTCAGCTGATTAAAAATTCTCAGACGAAGAACCTCTATCGCAGTACCGAGAAAAATTGCCAACTGCTTCTCTTTATCACAACGGAAAGCTCTTGAACAAATGACTTTGATCCTCCTGACTAGGTCAACCTAAATGAGCTTTTATCGTAGTTGGCTTGCGTATATGAAACCACTGCGCTACTCACCTTCCCAAAGTTTTGTATCACATTTTGTTTTGAGGTAACCGCCACCAATTTTAGAAGGATAACAACGCGATTTAGCATTTCGTTTGTCAGACTTAGGAATTCAAAAGAAAATGGTTGGTGGACATGTTATGTCAGCTTGCAGTTCAACCGTAAAAATACTGGTTACATGGTTCGACACACCAGTATGGAACTCTGTAGAATTTACCAGAGTGAAAGATTTTTGTTCCCAAAATGACCTTCGGAAAAATTCGCTGCGAGGATAAAATGATGATCATAAAACTTCAACCTGACAGAATTAGCTAAGAATGATATTTGCAGTTCACACTGCTTCAAGTTATTAGCGATTATTCTTTCGTTTGATTGGATTTCTTCAAGTTCTTTTGTCTTTCGATCCGGAGGAAAATAGAAAAACAATTTCCAAACATTTCAACATTGAAAATACTCTGCACGCTTTCTTGCGCCCGAGTAATTCTGATTATTTTAGGAAGGAAACGGAGATTTTGAATGCGTCGTTTGGGTGGTAACTTTAATCACGAAAACTAAAGATGAAACAGGCCGATAAAGTAGAGAAAACCGGCCAACTCGATATGCATAAATCCAGTGGCACGAAGGTTATGACGACGATACTCAAAAGAAAATGAGCGTTACTGCTCTGCCAGTTTTGCAATTCTATCCTTTTAAAACATTCTGTTACATCCGATCACATGAAAGTCTTGAAACGGCGTCATTAGCAAAATAAACAGAGTATTTTACAGCTGCGAATCTTTTGGACACAGCGCTAACTTAACAAATGATTCCGTTGCCAAGTGATGTTAAATGCATACCCTTATGCTGGATTGGATCTGCATGAGCTAGCATCTATCGTTCTAAATCATACTGTCCCCAAGGGCACAAAAAAGTATTTCGTTTCGTTGTACTTAATGCTACGAAGAAAATAACTGCATTGAAGTGGTGCGGAAATCACTATTTGCTAAAATTGTTGGAATCCGTGTGCTTTTCTATTTTGGAAATGGATGATTTGTTAAGTTAATTCCTTTTTTATGGTTTGTTTTTTAGCAGTTTATATACCCATTTCACAGGAAGCAGTTTGCAGTTAGTGAATTCATTTGCATCGTCTATGATTAGCCGTTAAAATTTTTGTCTCTGGTATTTTGAGCAAATCAAACTGTTTTCCGACAATTTATTTTTATTTTCTTGAATAATTTAGACAAAAACAAAGCAAACTGACATTCGGAATCGTTCTCATCTCTCAAGAGGACGATGCCCGATTCCACACATTTAATCCTCCTTACGTCTCATCCTTGTCACGCGTTCATGCGCTCTAAATTGGGACATTCTAAAATGCAAGAATGTTTCAGGGCTCTTAAATTGAAAAAAGCGTTCCAACTCCCGATTTGAAGCACCCCCACTCGCCACCGAAACATAAGGAAAGCGGGACAAAAAATAAAAAATATTTCCATTAAATTTCACACACTCGAATATTGATTGACTGGTATAGGCAAAATTTATTTATGACCGAACCCATCGGCTATGCTGAGTATCTGAGAAGTTGGAATTATCTTTATATAACAGGTGTGTTTCGACTGTACTGGAGTTAGCCCTGAATGACCACAAAGATGTTTGAAGCAGCAGAATATTTTTCTGGTACGCAATCAGCAAGCACTTTGGGCAACATTCACTGGTTGAAAAATTATGCTACCAACTAAAGCCTTAATAGAGGGCAATTTATCATCGTGATTTTTGGGATTCGACTAAATTGCTACTTTGATATGGACTGCTGTCCTTTTGATCGTCGCATAGAAAGTAAGTAGATGCTCGCTGTCATGGAAAAAACTGCCGAAACCGAGTGCTTGCAATCACGTTGACCCTGTGGAATCTTAAACTACTGGTGAACCTATATCCCGCAGCTCCTAAGGGGAGGAAAATTCGGAGAATAGATAATTACCTTTCTTCAATGCTTTTTGTAGCGCCTCTTTTTATTTTTCCGTCTCGTACTTTTGGTGATCTTACCCCGATTTGCCAATTAAGGCCGTGAATCTTAGAAACAAAAGATAAGTTGACGGAATGTTGAGTAAGTGATTAGGAAATCGGTCTATGGAGCTGTCCGTATGTGTGCATGTGCATGTGTGACGAATTTGTGCAAGATAGACACAGCCGGAAACACCATTATCGTGATCTGTGTGGTTGTGACGGGTGGACCAATCAACTGTTCACGGCAGTGTACGAGGAAGTCCAAATATGCATTTGAATTCATGATAATATGACAGAAGAGGCACTGCAATGAGACGCAGAGTAATGAAAAATTGCAGCAACATGATTTCTTGGTACATTTTTAGTAGTAGAAGATTCAATGTTTCATGAAATAATTCACCATGTAATATCATCCCTCAACTCACCGTAAAGAAACCATGGAAACACTGTACAGCTATTTCATCCTTGTTAGGAATCATCAGCAATCCATATCCATCGCTCTCGAACTGGGACGGATAGGTGCAACATCACGTGGTGATGTTCAACAAACCGTTCAGAGCCTGCCCGGTAGCGTAATGGCTAAGACGTTCGACTCAGAATCGTTCGTCTCGGGTTCGCGTCCCAGTTTGGGCGCGGTGGATATGCCTTGTTGATGATTCCTAACAATGATGAAACAGTTGTACGGTGTTTCCGTAGTTTCCTTATGGTGAATTGAGTGATGATATCACATGGTGAATCATTTCATAAAATGAGTTCATTTGTTTGCTAACAGCCGCTCGTTAATTTCTAATCTGTGTGATTGCCGACCACCGTGCTGAAAGCAGAATCATCCTTCAACAGCTTCTCATGCGGCCGTTTTGATAACAAAATGATTCTCTTTTTTGGTCGTAAGAAATTTGAGCCCAAAGGCCAACATCTCCGATTAAGTCTGTTTCCACACCGGTCCGTTCGCAAAGCATTTCCAATCTTAATCAAACAGACGATGAAGGTGAGTGAAGAGATCATGGTGACCGCCTCACTCTTCACATTGTCATCGTATGTATTATTAAGCAAAGAAATAACATTAGGTATGAAAGACAACCTTAGAGTCCTAATATAAGATGATGAGAGCAAATGTAACAAAAAGTTGAGCTGCACTTTTATTGTGCAGCAAAGCAGGTTACAGTTCCCAGACCTGGCCCAGATTTGCATATTACTCTTTTGCAAGTCACGCCCACGCTAGTCCCATATTCTGACTAGCTGAGCACTCCCGAGATGATTGGTAGGCCGAATATTCTTACTCTCGTTCCTTTGGGACTCCCTCTGGCTTCGTTGGTCCGGTCGTCTCGAGTGATGCCTTGAACTGTCGCTCTAAGCTGGGGGAGTGGTGCTGTCTATCTGAGTCCGGGTTGTTCTGCGCCTGTTTGTGGCTACCGCAATCTTTCGCTGTTAGTAAACGCCTTCGACATAGGCGTTGTTGGTTCTTCAAGTGATCAATTTTGAGCGATTTGTGCAGCGAGGTCGATTACTGTCTCCGATCATTGCGGTCGCACCTTCGTCTACAGAGTGACTAATGGTGACCCAACGCAGAAATAACAGGGCACCGCCTGTGGTTGCCGCTATTTTCAAATAAAGTTGTCGTAATGTTTCGAAAACACTAATGTTGACGAATGAATTGGTTGATTAAATTGACGGTGGACATTATTGCTTCACTTCACAATTAGTTTGCATTCAATCATTAGAAAGTTAAAAAAGTTGAGTTGGGATTGTCTCTGCGTGTATATGTTGTAATTTTGCAATGGATTATAGCGTATCAGTCTGTGAATTCCGTTTATAGCCCGGCTCTATTGGACTGTTATTTTATTTTCAGATTCACTATATATTCAGTGAATGGAAAGTGCGCAGAACTTTGACTGGTTTGTTCGGGCGTATCATTTTTCTACAAAAAATGTCTTAGGTCCCTTTAGTACGTTGTTGAGTTTCACAAAATGGGATCATTGGTCTCGGATTTCTGTGAAAAGTAAAGCGGAATTAACTGGTTTTAATTCGATATCCGTTTGGCCATTGTATGCTTTTGAAAGAAACAAGTGGTGTAAAGGCAAGTTTGGATCCACCCATGCAACATTCCCAGAAACGTCACCCAACTACTAGGACAGAGTTGATTCACTTTGGAGATTTTGCGGTAGTTTATTCGAAATAAATGCGAGAGATTGGACTTTGTCGCATTCATCCAACTTATCGTCAGCAAATCGTTGCATTCTTAATTTTTTAGGAAACATAAATGCCTGGAACACTCTCGTGCATGCTTAGTACGGACCCTTTGAAAAAAATTCACTGGTCAACCGTTGGTCCATAGGTGACATGGCTGAACACCTCAGTGTGGTCTTGTTTCCAAGCTGAGGGAACATATGCGGTAGAAATGCGCAGATTGCGTCCGTGTGTGGAGTTGAATCCGGACAAGTTTGGAAACTATTCACAGGTGGATCAGTCACGCCTCACATATTTGCATTGCTGGTTCCAAGCACAGCTGGCAGGGCAAAGTCATTTCGATTTCGCAAAACGATAAGCAGAAACTGGCCATAATTTATAGAATTCAAATAATGTGATACTTCTTCAGCGTTGCTGACCGACTGAGCCGGAAGAACTATTTAGTAATCAGAAATATTTTTGTGACAAATATTCTGAAAATCATGTTTTACAGAACTGGGAAAATTCGAAATTCGATGCCACTACCCATAATCGAAAATTCCATCTACCACTCGCCAGATGTTCCATTTTACGTTACACGTAGACCCTCGAGCCATTTGGAAACACTCTAGGCCATTTCACTGATTTATAGTGCTTGCTTAATGGACAGGTAACATGGGAAATGATATACCAGTAAACCGGAATGCATCGGAAAGCGAAAGGTCCTACGAAAAATTTATTGCTTGCCAGTGTTGATAAAATGTTTCAAAGACCACATGAAATTGTGCTTACTAATAATATAGGGCACAGTAAAAATTCAAAATGGAATGAAATAATGAAAAGATATGTAGGAGTAGTGAGTGCTGATTCGCAACTACTGCCATGGTTAGGGATCAGCGCAACCGTGTTCGCGACCGACTGATTACGCCAATCGATAGTCTGAACAAAAAACGTCGCATGGAAGCTGATGATAAAATTAGGCGAGAGAAGAATTGATCACTAAGTGTTAACAATGAGTGACCAGTGTACACTATTTGATTTTGACTAATAAACGAATGTTTCTGTCTACGGGGTTCGGCTTTTTTTGCTAGATATTAATGGGAATGGATGGTAGCGACCGAAAGACAGAATCAGTTGTCGATGAGTGAGATGAAAATAGAGCAAACCTCTTCTTTTTGCCTTTTTTCCGTTACAAAACAAAAAGTGCGGCGACGAGTAACTCGAAAAGAAAAGCAACAAAAGTGAAAGAAATAAAGTTCAGAAACTTTACTTTTTTGAACCAGTGGCATTGTATATTAGAAAAGTGGCTCAAGTAGAAGCGAAATGCAATTGACTATCCCTAGAAATACATGCGACGAAAAACATGAAATTTGAGTCGCCCATTTGATCCATTGGATGAAAAACAACTTGAAAAAGGTCTAGAATTGAATCGTGTTGTTTCAAAGGACCAAGACCAATAGAAGCATAGGTTATGGACCGTTGGATGCCTCAGTGGAATCGTTTTCCACATATGAATGCGAAAATTGAATCCATCGATAAGCGTTGCGTTTCATGTGTCCTTGTGAATTTGGCCGCGTCCCCCATGAGCGTACAACATACAAAATAAACAATAGAATTTGTAAATGTCAAATTACCGACTACCCGTAGAAATAATCCGTAATTCTGCCAAGTCTGAACCAACAAGAATTGGGATAGTTATTTTATTTACGCGAACCTGGATTGCCGATTTAAATCTCCAGTGAAATGGCAATTGCACCTGGAATGGGTGGGTAGTGTCCACATTTGCGATGAATCCAGCCTGTCGGTCAAGTAGTGTCTATCTTAAACGTTCGCTTTGATGTCAAAATTCATGTTAGTATTGGTCTTCTTCGCAATATTTCTTTCAAACAGCGGCATCCACTAGGGCTGAGTCACCGAGAGCCAGACAGCCAAAATGCAAATCTTCAGTGTGCTGCATTTTGCTCAGGATTTTTCTGGGAGCGTCAGTGACTGAGCTGGACAGTCAACGGAATACACACTCAGTGTTAGATATTTGGTAGTTTTATGAGAATCAGACATATTTAGACAGGTGTACTAAAATCTATTTCGGAATCAGATTGCTCATTAATGACCATTTCAGGAAGGACGTTGCGCCCTGTGTAAAGCCAAAGAAAAACCAGAACAAATTACCGGGATTTCAGTAGAATTCAGTGCAGGAGTTGACATGAATAAGAAAGTAGTATGGGCAAATTTACGAAGCCAGCTACATAATTATCTTTTCAAAATTCTTATTAATGGTTTGTTTTCTTTCAATGTACGCTGGAAAATGCCCACGAGCTTGAAGTGGTATCTTTGAATTCATTAAGTTTTTACAGAACTCATAAACAAAAATCCGACATCGATATGGATTCACGTCACAAGTAAATGCAATTATGGTATACGATCCGAGTTCGGTGAGGTAAAATAACATCCTATCACACTTTTCTTGATAGTGAAAGCCTTGGTGCTGAAATTTCGGAGAAAATCGACACATCACTGTTCGACTTTTGTTCCACCGCTAAAATGTAGATTCAAAAATAGAAAAATTATTGAACAGTAGACAGTCAGCATTTTTTCCGAAAGTTGTTTTAGTAAGATTATGCAAAGTGAATTGTCTTTGCTTCTCATAACCAGTGTCAGTCAAAGTTTGATACACGATTCACCTAACTAGTGCAGGCGACTGCTTTTTCCACGGACACGCATATCAAACGGCGAATCATATGGAAGTGCATTTTCCAAAGTGATTTTCAATCTGCTCTGGGAACGGTTGCTAGTGGTTACCGAAACCTCGGACCATTATCACTTCCATCGCTTTGCGTAAGTGCACGTTTCACACACAATGCGGCAACATAGTTTGATTGTCTTCTGACATCACTCGAATCTGCCAGGGTCAGTTACATTTGCATTTCCTGTTGAGATCGATGATGAAACCGTATTCATCCAGAGAAAAAATGCCTAAACGGACACATCAGAAAACGCTCGAAAATTATTTTTGGCTTTTACACCTTTCGTTCTCTAAGTTACCGAGGACATAGTCTGAACAAAACGAAGCACACGACCGCTCGGAGAATGTCTAGTCGTCTGAGTCTAACCTTCCGCCGGTCGGACAGTTAAGTCGTCCGTTTTCAAACCATGGGCGAAATGAACACAAGAGAGCAGTGTTCGCACAACGCGGTCTCCTTTGTCGATAATAATCCCGTACGGATTAAGCAGCGCATTTTAGTCACCAATCTGACTTACAGTTTTGTTTATCCCCACCCCAGATGACTTATAAAGAAACGAAAATGGACTATTTTTCCATTGTCTGTGATCATTTCCATTACCCTCGCATTTTTTTCCTCTTATTGTTTGTTGATTCTGTTCGGTGTTTTGTTCTTCAATTAAATCACGAAGCGTTTCCTGCAACAAAATAAACTGGGCAAATTTTGCGAGTTAGTGAAGTAGTAATAGCAATGAAAGTCGTGATTTTATTGTTTGGTAATTTTGCATGTACCAGTTACCCCATAAGTGTGAAATTACGTTATCCGTCATAGTGCCGCTAAATTAAGTTCAACTTGGAGTCCGAAGGAGAGACAGTTCAAGTGGGTTCACAGCGAAACTTCTGTTGTCCTCGGGGTGATGTACCAATCATGAACCAAACCGAAACCGGATTTCGTGTGAAATTATTATTCGAATTGACTATTAGACAGCAGTAAATGTCTCAAATTTAGGAAAAGATAATTCAACCTGTTCTCGTGTACCTGGAGGGCATAGAATAGCGCGGGACATCAAAGAAATAACACTAATTCATATGGTTTATTCCTTTCTTTCTTTGACTTTGTTTTACATTGGACAAAGGATAGGCAGAGTAAAGGAATAGATATAAGAAACAGGCCAAATAAAAACGATTTCTGTTGCAAATTTTTTGTTATTTCTTGACCTCTTCTTCGACTGGATGAAATAAATATCTATCTATAGCTGACAGAAAGTCGAACATGACAAAATGAAGTCATGAGATTAGGATTAAATAAGTTTTCATTTAGAAGATTTATAGTGTGTACCTGTTTGACATATACCAGTGGAAATCAAGTCATCCAACTCTATCAAGAAATTGCTTGCATTGTGCATTCAAACCGGAAAGACAAGTAAAATTGAACGAGCCTGAACCGAATGTGCCGCCAATGAGACTGACTGCGTTTGCTGTCAACGGTTTGCAAATTTTGACAATGTGGCACTAAGACGCCATCCTCCACTGGTCCGACAGGACCGTGGTCAATGTGCATAATGATCAGCTTCTATCAGTCGATCCTTACTGTTTCAGTGAAAATGAAATAGATACACCGTGCTGTATCAGCTGAATAAAACACTAAGCTTTCAATTCCCACAGCATGTAAGATTTTACGATTTTCATGACCGATGAAAAATTTGGCTTGCAGTTGCTCATGTGAGCCGAATTTCCATATTCTTGAGTGTATTTAGTCGTCATGATGATTGCTGATTTTAGCACTTTTTTCTTTTTTGTGTCAGACAAATGTGCGTGCATACGTGCCCGCTTCGTGTCGGAAAAGATGACTAGATGTGAACAAAAATTTGCACTTCCGCCAGCAAATGCCTTAGTTCCACTTTGCACGCACATGAGCAAAATGACCTAGAGTGGGCGAGGAAAAGGAGATCTGACAATCACCCATCCTGTGATGTACTCACATCCCTCCCGCCTTTTGACCAAAACACTATTTCCGCATCTCAATTTAATCATTGTTGAGTGCGACGGCTTCTTGTTGTCTCTATCAAATTTACTTTACAACAATGCACTCAGGCGCACTCTGAATAAGCTGTTATATTTTTATATTATAGTTGGGGTCTTGAATTAATGCCTGGCACAGAATTCGAGTTTTATCATCAAGACCAAATGCCAAAATGATCTTTCAATTTTGTGCCATTTGCTATTCCCTTTACTGACCATAGATGATGCGTAGGAACGACCGTATATTTACACTCTCACGTACAACTAAAACGATCACGTGCTCATTTACCTGAGATCGGAATTTAGTATTTAGTCTGGACACTTGATGCTTTCAGATTTTAGATTTTTATTTTAATATTTTTCGCAACTCATTATGGGGCTGTGAAATGGATTAACAATTCTGAATTACTGCGGGATGTTTGTTGTTTTGCCTCGTTTGTTTGAGTTGCAGTGAATCGCGAATTTAGTCAAAACACAACACGTCTAGCTGCTTTATGATGTCCGCTTTTATGCTCAATTCGAATCGGTTGTTATTTTCTATTCAAACTCGTTTCGTTTCGCAGATATCAAAACTTCTTTCAGGACTGTAACTACTCAACAGGGAATTTTTGAAGACGGTGTCCAGTGTGCCAACGTCTTACCGCGCTTTTTGTTCGGGCTATCGAGGTTACTTAATTTTCTATATGAGCATCTGTGCTCACCTTTGGATCGGTAACAAATTTTCGGTTGAGGTGAGGTTAATCTTCCGTGTCTTTTGTTTGTGCTTTCGGTCCGTCTCGGGGCGGTTGTCTAAAGGGTGCGGAATTGTGCGTAGTCATTCTCTGATTGACGAGTTAACCTTATAGTGCGCAGTTTCTCCATAGATTAATCCAAACTAGCTCACATAACATGTGAACGTTCCCTCAGTCATTTGATTGTAAAACTTGCCTTGAGAAAGACAACCCGCAGTAGTCGAAACGTTGGCACATTACATCGACCAACATCACTGTGTTATTAACATTATATCATTCATAATCATGAGATATGAGCATAAAAATTATCGTTTGTGATTCGTGGTGCTGACTGCGTCAGCCAATAAAATTATTTTGCTGCCCGTTCTAAAATAAATGTCTGACCTGTCCGTTTTATTCTTTACCAGTTCTCAGTACAAGATAGTTACTTTGTAGATAAACCTGCTTTTAAATGACTCTTAGTAATGTCCTTACATGAAATGCATGGTAAAAAATTTCAAAGGGTTGGATTGATCAGATAGATTTTTGACGTCACTGTTATTCCTTGCACAAATCAAATTCGATGGGCAGTTGTACATCATGTTTCCACTGGTCTGTCTACTTTCGCCGTGTACATAGGCGTAAGTTGTTTCTGAGTACAAGAGAGAAGGATTGCAATGATGAGTAACGACTACTTTCGCGGTCCTAAAAGCAGTAAACTTTACCGACCAAAAAACGATGTCCGACACATGAGTTTGGATCTCCTGTGATCTCGACCTTATTGGGACCACATATGTGAAAGATCTGCTGTGTTGGAAGCGAAGTAAAATTTCCTCTGTATGTTTTTTGATTAGTTGGTAGATGATAATGTTTGCGGCTGATGACTTCATTGAGTTTGTAACTCAGTTAAACAGTTTCACTGAGGCACAATATACATTTCAGGGACTTGAGAAATTTTTCGCGGACTCGGTTATGCAATGAAAATAAGGTCAGAGTTTCAAATAAATAAACTAAAGATAAATTTTTTTGCTTCTGAACTAATGTCTTCCTTTGGTCTTTGATTGTTTCGCATGAACTTTTGACACGGGACAATGGAAGGCACATCGGTTTCTCTGACAGTGTTTTACATAATCACTGTTATCATACTGCCGGTTCCTCTCTCCTTCTCAAACTTCTGTAAATTGGGTTAACCAGGATATCAACTCTGGTCCCGTATCAAATACAATCAATTGTTAACTGGGTCTTTTAGGAGATAGCTATATGAAAATTGAAGGATTGAAGTTAGACGAGTGGGTGAACTAAGCTAATTACAAACGTACATCAAGGCTTGTCCCTGTTTTCTGCTAGCTGCTTCATCACGATGTGTTTAAAAAGCAATTCCTTGACTGTCGGCTTTAAAGTTGTCTAATTTGGGGACAAAATGAAACGTTTATTGTAACATTTCTGCAGAATTTTATTTGAAACATTACGAATAAAATGGACGTTAATGTCTAATGATTCAAATGAAGTTCTTGTGAGAGAATAGTAAAGAAGTGCACAAATATAAAGCTGATTGGATGGGTGAGTTCCAGTACACACAAATAAAGAGCGGCAATGATTGTAAATCCTTGAAGCATTTTTCGCACTTCTTTGTCTGGCCAGCTGCATGGATTTCAATCCCGATGTTTTCACTATATGGAGACATCTAGGCTGGGCTTCCCGACGTACTTCGAATAGATGGTTGTAGTGCTGCGTGAAAAGAAACGGGCTGTGGATGTTAGACAATAAAGTCTCCACGGATTCACTTCATTCTCTTAGAATATTTTTATTGATAACCTCACCAAATGATTTAGGTGTGACTGGGTTTGGGGCCTCATAAGTACTTTGAGATCATACGATTTCGCTCCAATAGTCCACTGGAACGGTAATGGTTCACCATATTTTGCTTAGGCATCAACAGAGCATCTCTCGTTTTTCCTCGATATATGAAAGTGCTCGGGCTTCGGTAGGTGGAAGTGTTTTTAACACGGTCGTTTGTAATATTTAACAAGGTTGTTTGTCATTACTGTTTAATTTGATCTATGTAGTGAAGTAAAATATAGTCTGATAAAACAAGAAATTAGGTTCTCTTGGAGGCATTTGTCTTCTAACACACGGTAATTTGTAGAATGATGCAGTCAAAACAACCTCAACAGATAGGATAGCTTAGAACAGTGATGCAAAATTGGGATGCTTGCAATTATACTAGGGTAATCAGCATTCCCGCTAGACCAACATGTTTTCACGTGATATTGATTTCACCGTAAGTAACGAGACGTTTATTTGATGTGCGAATTGACCAGCACTGCCGATTAGGCGCATGCCACCGAAAAGATTAGGGGGTTCAAATCCCAGATCAGCCGACCACTGATGGTAGACGACAACTTGCTGTCATCCGGCCTAATGGTTCCTTATTTGGTTCAGGATCATGGCTACATCTTCCTCCTCTGCCCGTGGAATGGGTCCCGGTGACTATGTGGCATGTCTCTTCCATTAGACTTAGGCCCGAGGTATGCCATAAGAAACGAATGAAAGTAACATTCTCGGTCTACAATCTCTAAATGGAGTAAAATGAACACGGAAATATGTTTGTGGAAAAAATAATCTACCACATAGTGCTTTGCTGAGATTTTGCGAAATTCAAGTTCACTCAGGATTCTGTTAGAGCCTTAGAAGCAAACATTTGGGCTCAAGAAGTAAGGAATAAATAAAATCTACTTTAAAGTATTTCCTAATTTTGCTTCACGAAACTCTTCATTAAGCAAAAGGAACTCTCAAATGATTGTGAAGTTGAATGGCTCCTAGTAGAATCCATAGACAGTGTATATCAAGTGGGGCGCAAAAACGGAACGAAAGCTTTCACCAGTAGTTGTTTATATATATATATATATATGTATGTATATATATATATTCACCAATGTGCTCGACTTACGTCAAAATCTAACGTCCATGCAGCGTTTCACGCGTTCCGCATAATGATTTTCATTGACATTTATTTTTAGGGTTGATATGTTGCCAAAGTTTGCGGAGACTAAACGTGGTAAGCTTTAGCATAGCCAAAAGGACAACTTGGTGCTTAAATTCTTTTCGCATTCAACTATCAAGTTATAGCATCTAGGTGGCCAGATTTCCTCAGTTCGTCCAAAGTGAGTTCTCATAAGGAAATCATCATTCAGAAATATTACAGACTAAGCGACAGAAAGGTCATGCCTCATACTATAACTGACAAGGCCTTGACATCTAAAATGATGTGTTTGTGTTACTAGAATAGTTACGGTTTAAGATAATCGATTTCCAGTTGGCCGAAGAACTGAAACTGAACAAACAACTTGATTTGATTTCAAATTTCCAATCAAATAATTGCTAACCTTACAAAAATAGCATTGCCAATTTTTAACAAATCTCTTCGGGTTATTGATTTTGTTCATTTGAGATCTGTTTTCCTCATCAAGCTTTCACTGCGAAGTTAGAGCACATTTGGGGGGAATGGTAAAACAGAGTCAAGAAAACTGAGTACAGAACACTTCTGTTGGGTCATTTGGGACACTTCGTGCTTATTGGATTCGCATATTAGTCAAGTGGTTCCACATGGCCCAGTGCTCCACATTATTTGGCGTACATGCCGAATTACGCGTTTAGTGTGATTCAGTGTACACGGCAAAAGGATGAAATGTAAATCTGACAAACCAGGACTTCACGCAAGTGTGAGTGTGTAATTATTGCAAGTCCGTTCGTCTCTCAAGAACAACGCAGTAGAAGTCCGGTCAAAATGGGACAGTTGTGAAGTGTCCTTAAGGGGATCGTAATAACTAACCACTCTCCTAAAAAATGCAAAAAACGAACATAATTTTGACGTATTATTTATTTTGCTATAATCAAGCAAATAAGTATATAACTTGCCTAGTAAAAACAGTGATATGTAACAAATTAGAGTAAAATTTCACGACTTAATGATCAATCAAAAGAATAACAAATTAAATCGATTTTGAGAAAGTCATACAACTTACCTAATTCATCTAGTAGCTAGTAAAGTAAAGTCTAAAGAAAAACTAAACTGAAATTCTTTGAGACAAGAATATACGTACGTTCTTGGAAGCTTTTCCGGCATTTGTTTTTCCACTTCAAGATTACTGAACAAATTGCAAAACAAATACTAATTTCCTTGTCTAAATCATTGCCGTTTTCTTTCAACTCCTGATTTGCTATTGGTTGAATTCGATTCCATCCTTGTGAATAACAAATTTTGTAATCACTTAGGGTACGTGGACATCCTGAATTGCAACGAATTATCCCCTGGTAGCGTGAAAAAATATCAGCCTGCGTAATTTGTTAAATTCGCTTAAATTCATGTTCATTCTACAAAATAAAAGCACACGGGAGTGAACCTGTCCATGGCTTTCTAATTCTTGATAGGTGACACTAATAAATAGGTTTTCTCAAACTCTCACCAAGTGAAGTTAGTTGTAATGTTCCATTGTGTCAGTTCAAATTTATCAGTGAAAGAAAAGACCCGGTCGGACAGGAGTAGCACCGTGTATTCTTGTTGTCATTTGCTGCCTGAAAGAATCTGCACAACTTCGAGCCAGATTATCTTTTAGGTTTTGTTCATTGTCAGACGATATATCCAAGTATGAAAAATAAATAAAACCTATCGAAACGGATTTCGGTTAGCGAACTGTGGAAGAAACGATTTGTCACGTGAAATTTTGTCTGAAATTAATTGTTCAACAACACAACACAATCAGAATGTTTAGTAACTTGTCGAAGGTTCAGCTATCCCAAAAAAAGTTTCTCAAGACTGGGACATTTGTGACAGCGAAAACGTCAACTATTTTGGGTGTTCTGTGTTATCCGGCAAGGAAAAAATTACATATCACTTTAAGTTACTTCTGCGAGACACCTGAACTTGAAATTTAGACAATTTATCAATGAGCGTTATGCAGGAATTTATCAACATAGGCTGAAGTCGCAGTTGTGTGCTTGCTGGGCGTAATTACGTTGTGGCGACACATCTATCGCCCAAGCGGTTCCCATTTGTCATCTTTTGTGAGAATGCAGGTGTGACTTAGTTAAGCCAGCCTACCCAATGGTTAAACTAATTGAGCTGTGTGGTCCGATTAGCTGGACGGATTTATTTGGGGTTTGAACACCAATCAGTCGGTCGGGCAAAATTTGCGTGGGTGGTACTGGCCACTAGTGTGCCAGTTATTTCCTGAATGTTTTATTTGAATATTATTCAAACGCATAGAATGGCTGATTTACCGAGTTAGTTGTATAGCGTTATTCCCTCAGTTTGGATGATCATTTTGTAGGGGCTTCACGAAAATCAAACTAGAATATAAGTACTAACTTCCGCTGACAAGCATCCTAAACATCCTGCCTTGCGGAACAATTTGGTAGTGGCATTATGTTCATCAGCTCTGGGTTTGAACAGATCTACATGTCTAGGTAGATATTTGGAATTCGTTAGATATTTGGATAGAGACAACCGATGTCGTGCAGCGCGGTTAAAATGATCGATGTTGATGGCGAGTGCGACTTTTGATGAACTAAACTCAATAAACGCCGTTATTAAACCATGGGAACACTACAGCTGTTTCATCCTTATCAGGAGTCCTCAGCAGTGCATATCCGCTGCGCCCGAACTGTGACGTACAACCGAGATGAACGACTTTGATTGGAATGCCTTAGCCATTACGCTACCGGGCAAGCTCTTAACTGTTTGTTGAACTTCACCACATGAACTTGTGCATATCCGTCACTCATATGGAAGACTATGGGCACCCAGTGCACACCAATAAACCCCTGGTAATAGATAACTTCTCTGCAGGTAGCCCAACTACAACCAAGGCTTTGGAAACGAACTGCAGAGCATGGTTACTTCGCAGATGTTACCGCTATCATGGTTTCTTAATGGAAAGTTGATCGTTGAGGTCACATGGCGAATTATTTCGCAAAAACATCTAACACCCCATAGCCATATTCCGTAAGAAGGAAAAGGATTGATTGCACTCTCAAATATACCATAGATTTGATTACAATAAATAATTAGGGAGTCAGAAATTATTCACGAGCTTCCATGTCAACTGGTTTTCCAGAACAACTTTTGAGTGCCAAAAGTATTTGTCTATATATATCCCGGTTTCTGACCAAACAGAGGCTCACTGATTAAATAAACTGCAACGGCTGCCTGCATTCGGTTCCAATCGTCATAAACAGGGAAAGTAAACACCTTTGCAGTGTTCTCCAGGCAAGAACTTTCAAAGCCCGTTTCTCAAAATAAACAAACAAAACAAAACAAAATACCATTTTCGTTTTTTGCTCTTCAGGCACTCGTCGACAAAGCAATTTGTATGCAGATACGAAATCACCGAAAACCCAAATTGAAGGACAAAATCAGCTTGAGTGAATTGTTTTTGGTTGTTGAACATGTGTAATTCACAGGCTGAAACTTAAACCATTGTATATTTCTTGTTGAACTCTCGCAAAACGATTTTATATTTATTTGATAAATTCATCTTTATCATTGACAGCAATGGTTTCCAACGAAACTAATGCCCAAAATGTTTCCTTGTGTAACAAACTGTTTATCTTGACGGTATTTTCAAGATGGATATATATATCATCAGAATCTAACTTCTATTGCT
Organism: Fasciolopsis buskii; assembly: GCA_008360955.1. Classification (NCBI taxonomy): domain Eukaryota; kingdom Metazoa; phylum Platyhelminthes; class Trematoda; order Plagiorchiida; family Fasciolidae; genus Fasciolopsis; species Fasciolopsis buskii. The sequence continues at coordinate 94,722 of LUCM01001348.1, forward strand.
CGGATTGGGCACGGTAGCTCTTTGTCGAAAAGTTCATAGAAGAACCAGAGCTGTGATTCGTTGTTGGTTCGCTGTCATTTCATTTAAATTCACAAGAAGGATCAAAATTTCTTGACGATATAAACTGGATTCTGGTGACTTGTGGACCAGAATTCTTGAAGCAACAGTTGGTTTGGACAGTTTAGTAGCAGGCACGCTTATCTGAAAACCAAATGCGAAGCTCGAATGATGCTTCCGGGTAAGCATTGTCCACTCACCCAAATAAAAGTCACAATGTGTATATATAGAGTAACACTTGAAACTGAAGGAACTCATTGACGGGCCAACAAGCGGGCACTGGACTCGCTCTGCAAACCTATTTGCACCTTAGGGGACGGCTTGAAGTTTGTGATAGATTTGTACCAATTTTCTAAATTCTTCAGGGCCTTACATACTGTGACGAGATAAGCACGAGACACATCAGCAAACAATTTTTATTGCGGATTCCTAGTTTAAATATGACTGCAAGCCGAAGTTGTATGCTCGATCTCCGTTCAAACATTCTTCCAATATTCAGGTCTAGATAGCTCAATTTACTGAAGATGGTACTGTTTCGCCGAAAGTAACTCGAATTTTTTTCTAACCTTACTGTACACCGAAACTCAGCGGAGACTGGTATTGGTGAATTCAAAAAATTATATTCCTGTCTGATAGCTTCTAATATTCTAATTTCTTTCCCAAAGCAAACAAGCACCCTCGTATAATATATGGCACTGACAAGATTAGGTTGATCCTAAAAAAACTGCACTCCTTGACTCTGGTCGGTGGTGGCCAAATGGATAAAGTCGTGGCGTTTGAACTTGAAGCTCGCGGGTTCGAATCCTCCCACCGCTGGTCAACTTTCCCCCTTGGCAGCACTCTGCTGGCCACAGCCCCTTCCTGAAGAATGATGTACATTGTTATTCCATTGATAAAGGAAATAAAAGATAATAGGAAGGTGAAAGTGGGAATGAAGCTGCTTAGTTTAGTGTTACCATTATGATAATCCAATTTAGCCGATCGGATTCTGGATAATTCCAGCGAGAGATCTGTAACAATTCGAAAAACTATTCAATTTTCCTGACAGACAATAGGCTGACTAAGCCAAAAGTATAAGGGATTAAAGCATTTCGTTTTCGAGCCATTGCCAGTAAACCCGGAATAGATTTGCATTAATCGTCAAGGATAATAGTCAAGTATTCCTGAAGCAGGAGTCGATTACTTTAGATTCACATGAACCACTGATTGACTGGCGTTGTAATTCTTGTCAGTACCCTTCGATTTCTTAATAATTTTCTATATAGTTTAACAAATGTAATCCGTTAGAGACATGAAATAAATATTTTACATTTTCTTTAGACATTGTTGTAAGTAGTGAGTTGGAGAAATAAGGCAATTCGGTAAATGGAACAGGCCGCAATTTTTACGATCAACGTTCGCGTGCTTTGGTGACCCAAATCGCAAAAAAGTTGCTGCAATGGTGTTTGCTTTCGGAATTTTTTCTCGCCGGGTGAAACTGCTTTTATGTTCGGTTATAGTCGCGAAATAATTTTTTATGGGTAAGTGAAATAGTTCGTTTACACATAAAATTCGGAAACAAGTATCCCTGATTTAAACTCTGCTGCTTCAAACTTGTTTGGCTAGAAGGCATGTAACATGTCAGAAGTTTGTTACAAACGTGAGCGTTTGAATGAAATCTTTCGTTGTGCACCTAGAAAATTCTCGAGAAATGCGCTATCCATTAAAACTGAATGGGATTTGTTTGTCCTCGATTTCGGAACATCACTGAAAGCAAATTTGTTTTCTTCATTAACTAATCTTGATTAGAAAGCGCATGCGAATGCCAATCAGTGCATTGTGGTTCGGTTCTCTTGGCATGCGCTAAATGAAATTAGGTGCATAGAATGGAAAGAAATTTCTATCCCTTGTTGGTTAATTCGTTCTTGACAAGGTACAGCTTCAAACAAACTAACCACGGGGTTCCGGGGTGCAAAATAATGCTTAATCGTCCTTAGCATACTGGGAGTGCTAGAAAAATGAATTTAGGTCCTCTTAGATGCAAGCATTATCGAATCGGTTGTCTTAGGATTAGATTGGCACGAATAGTGACGTTGGACAGTACAATGTTACCACGTGACCAGAATCAAATTTATAGCAAGGGGATTTAAATGAATTTCTATGTAGTACTGTTATCAGTGAAGTTGTCTATCAGCTGATCAAATGGTCACTATGATCATAACTCCCTCATAGTATTCGTTGTATCGAATTTGCATCAACTCTACTGACAAAACATTCATCTAAGAAATAAATATTACTTCAATTTGCAACAAAAGGGGAAGGTTTTTCGGCCATTCTTTAATGCATTCGAGTTTGAAACTGCTACTCCTCGTTTTCTAAGCAACTTGAAGTGAAAATTAGGTGGCTCATTACTTGTATACAAACAAGCAGATGATAGGATGAGGTTTTCTGGATGGTTCTCCCACAAATCTGGCGCGTTCTTCCAAGTGCATTCGTACATTTGAAAATTGTTTTAAAATACTAAACAAATGAAACTTGTTTGTTTTTTGTTAACGTTAGATCACTTGTTTAGGTGATCTATATTATGTTTTATCATTGCCTGTGACGTATGAGTCAACCTTGTGAGACCGAATTAAATTCACGGATGGTGTTCACATCGGGAGGAACATTACCGTTTCCAAAGAATCAATGAAATCTTCGTTATGTCGAAATATTGACATTTGACGTATTCACATCTATACAAAAGTGTTGGTTTTGCACGAATGAGGGGTTCGGGAGATTTCTAGTTCAAACGAAATTCTCTGCTGCTGATTCTGAATACTGCCGATCAAAGATTTTGACAAGATTCAAAAATAAACAATACTGTGCTAATCCAAAGGAATTTGCCCGGTAGAAGTCATTCTTTTCTTTTGTCTGTGGTTGCATCCTCTAATGTTTCAGTTACAAGATTGAACATGTGCGATTCTCCATTAAAATTAAGACACAGCCAATTGATGTGAGACTTGTGGCTTCAGCGACGGAATCGGCATATCTGATTCGATACCAGTTGCATTTTGAGTGTTTTGTATGTTCAAAATGCAGCCTCATTCACCGATGAATTTCAGCATTTACAGGTAAATGGTGAGCTTTAATCTATTGCTTCGACCTGTACCCGCTGCTAAATGAGCTTCTGACTGAAATCTAAGTCTACAATGTACTACTGAGGCCAAGGGTTGCCGTCCGTATTATATCCCGGTCTCGGTTAAGCATTCGAAGTTTAGTCATTATTGGTTCCTACCCCCTGGCCTGAAGTGACTGGTTGCCCTACTTCCGGAGTTTGTACGTCAATTCAAAAAACGATTTCCGAATTAAATCGATCAGTAATTCGAAAAACCTAGTAAGTCGGTGTGAATGATCCATGCCATAAACAACCCAAGAATCACGGATATGACAGGCGTCACGGAGCTGTTTTTACATAATTATGTAGTGCAGATTACAATGCAAGATCAGTCCGGGTCTGCGATTCCGGTGTTCTCACGACTGCACAGTTGAATTCCGCATTTCTGACTTTAGTGCCCTGATTAGGAATGATCAATTGCGCATGCGGATGATACATGGGCAGGTGCTGAGTTTTATTAAGCAATAAAAATTTACCATTTCTATTAAACGGCTAACAATACTAGCCGGCTGGAACCTCAAACAATTTTATTTCAACTTACGGTATAGTCGGTCAGAATTCATCTTTGATAAAATCAGAATATGACAAAGACTGATCTCCGGGTTTTGAATATCATCAACCAAGTATTGGGTATTGAAACTATTTTTATTTCACAACCATACAATGATAATTTGGACGGGGAAATTATAGAACTATTAGATGTAGGTATGGCAGTTTTTGAATGATATTAGAATGTCGACCTATTCACGTCGTATATTTGCACGTGTTTTGATTTTGTACTAATTGAACTATTGACGACATTCCCACTATTCAGTTACCAATTTGAACATAAGGATACAAAATAGCTACTAAACAAACGTTACAAATATTGACAATATGAATAATCTAAAAAGTGCATTAGATTCGGGAAACCGTTTAGCCATATAAGATTGTTAACTTTGCACACTGCGTTGCACAGACAATCATGTCTCAGAAGTTCGTGCGCCATGTTCTGTCGCTTATCCAAGTAGCAAAAGCAGCAACGAGGTGTTCTGCATGAATGGGTACTTGATGATTTCGAAAGTGACGTTGAATTGTTTGTGAATTGGTTCAATGACCACCGGGAGACGTGAATTCTACATTCCGTCTGCACCGAGGCGCATGCTAAACTCTAGCCAATCACTCGCATTAGCTCTCTCCTATGATGAAAGAAGCACAAAACTGGTACATTACAAGAGACCGCGGGAGGAATCAACATCTAATAGGCAAATTAATGTTAAACTTAGCAAGTGATCGAGACATCCTAGCATCTAGTTACGTTGCCCAAAACAGTACGCCGGGTGAGGAATCGTACAATATATGTTGTACTCACTAGGTTTTAACGAAAGCTGTCACTTTGACTACCTATGGACATGAACTGGAGGTGGATATTAACCTTGGATACCTTGTACTTATAACGGTGAAACGTGGGTCTCATCTCAGTTATTGCCTATTATCCTATTGTTATCGCTAGTTTTCCTCAGAACATATCGACTAAGTCGACCTTGCTGTTGAACTGTACGATCACTGACGGCCATTGTTTAGCCCTGCTCAATAAAGCTTTTCTGTTTTCCCAGAACTAGAGGACCCATGTGAAAACAGAGGAAAGGTCGATGATGCCAGCATTGATTAGATAAGCTTCTAAACGATTAACAGGTACTCAAATGTTTTATTCATTTTACAGCCCCTCAAGTATCAGGTAACGATTTGTCGGTTGTGTGCAGCGGTTAAATATCACAGAAATTGACTGACCCGTCACCATCGCGGTTTCAAGCTGAACTTGCCGGTTCGGACATGGAAAGGTGTCTTGCTCGTTCGTTTAGGAATTCCAGTCACTTGCTGCGATAAGCATATCACATTTGGAAATGCGAATAAATAACGCTCGGGGGCTTTTTTGTGACTACATTTTATAATTTTGTCGTTTATGTGTACTGAAAAAAATGACTTAGAGTTTGACCTTTGGTTCGCACCAGTACATTTCGTGGTCATATCGGTTTATACTAAATCTTAATTCAGTTGACATGGTGACCTAAAAAAGCTATTATTAGTTCAAGGTGGGAAAAGGTTTCTGGGGCCGATCTGATGATGCCAGTACTGGCTAGCTGTTCCGGCAACACTGATGTTGCAAGAGTTAGTACTCTCTGGCCTACTTTACGGTAAACAGGTGATATCAATCCATTGCCTGACCAGCTTGTCTGACTTCTGTCGTCTGGAAGAATTCTCGAGTGCTAGTTGTTTCTACATAGCTAGTCTACCGGAGGAAAAGTGATTTTGTTCACATTCCTGACAACTCAGCTATTGGAACAGACAGGGTGATTCACACATCTGAGATGTCATAGCATAAGCAACGGAGATTGTGTTACATAACTAAGAATTTTAATGAATCCCGTTTCAAAGAAAGAATCTCAGAGCTACTCAACTTTGCTCGACGGTGCAACCTTAAGTTTTGCACAACCAAATGAGGTCCCCTGAAGCTTGTCAAAGCAATCACTATGATTTGATTCAACCTAGGAGTCCACCCAGCTCTATTGGTCTCGGAGATTCCATCCAAGGCCGTTGGTCGTATGGCATATTTCGTAATGCTATTCAAGGGGAATTGCATTTGAGTGCCAAAGCCTGTCTTATTGGAAGTTCTGGAAATTGGCTACCCTCAAAATGGTTTGGACTGCCTATCTGACGTTTTGTTTAGGTGTTTGTTGACAAATGATTCATCTTTGTTGAGCTACAGATGAGAGGTGTATTTATGATGCTAGTCTAAATGGGACTACGAACTACTAAGACAGAGGTTCTACTCGGGGTTTATTTCCCCACACACACAGAAACTCTAACCAAGCGGGTTCAACGAAAAGAAGTATTTACTACTTGAATTGGAGTTAGAACATCAAAATTAAAAGCTCTATTGAAGCGCCAGGCCAGGGAGTTCGTGATTCTGATTGTTAATCTTAATGACGAATTTTTTATCGTGGTTTTGCTTCGCTAAACTTCCTGCCTCCCGAGCCAACAGTAAAAATGCGGTCTCTTGTTGACTGTCATTCAGGCATCATTATCTATAATAAACCAAATTTAAAAGGGCTTCATTTGTCAAGACATTCGGTAACACACCACTGAAGCAAGGGATGGAACGAAGCAATTTTCGAAATCAACCGAGTATGTGGTGCTATTGCCCAAGGACTACTTTTAAAACATTTTGTTGTTAAGCAAACAAATTGTCAGACATTATTGGAAAAGGTAAGCAGAAACCTTTTCGGCTAAGGAATTTACCCTCTTTGTTTAGAGTTGGGCACAATGATAGGAAAGGAATCCCCTCAGAACTTGAACTCAGGTTGTTTCTGGCACTTTTCAAAGGGAGTCACTTGATTCGAATGAGTTCAGGCCTTGTAAGAAGTGGTTTTCTCGCAGTGTTTGCCGAGCAATCTCATGCGGAGTTTTGGTTTCACGAAAAGAGACAGGTTACCATTCCTCCAGCCAGAATATCCATCCCTTCTCTTGTTACGCTCAACTTACGTCCTCCGCTAGTTGAACTCTGATTTATCCCTTGTCCTAGGTTTTCAACTATACATTTTGTGGTTGAATCCTTCGTTGCGGAATCTCTAGTAACCGTGGAAAGCTTTTATCCCTGTCTGCATGGGGGAAGATCCACCGCTAGGCAAACCGAAGCCGGTTTGGGCATTTAATTTAATCGTTCATGGACTGCTAGTTCCGGACTTATTTTTACGCATTTATTACGCGGCATCAACATCATAAGCTTTCTTGACTTGGAGAAAACCGTCATAAAGCAGCTCAAAATGAACTTTTTACATATTTTGCTCTCTATTCTATGTACTGTGGTACAAATATCTACAGTTTCATGATTAATCCTTGGAATAGGTGAAAATCTAGCCAGTTGAAACACGTCTTAACTGGTATTCTGTGTTAACTCACTGTACCACAACTTGTATTGAGGTGGGACTTCGAAACAGAAGAGATGTATGATGGTAAATCAACTGACGTCCCACAAGTCGGAAATAGATGCCAATAGGCAAAAGCGAACCGGCTACCTTCCGCTTTTCAGAGAAACTAATCCAGTGATTGGAGCTGGGTCAGTGGCTGCGTGTCTTCGGAATGGCCTTTCGCGCAACAACAGACGTCAGCTTACCTAATTCGTATTCGTAATCCGTGTTCAACGTAGTATAGTGGTAGTACATCTGCACGCAAATGGAAAATAACCAGTTCGAAATTGGCTCCCGCGACATGAACCCTATGATCATATTGTGCATCTTTCCATCCCAGAGCCACGGAATTCTGAGTAATCTCTGATTTCCTGGTTATCGTAAGATGATAGATGAAACCATTCGTTTACTGAAATGCCGGAAAGAATATGTGAAAGTCTTTGCAAATAGAATGAAGTCGAATGACATGTTCGTTTGGTCCCCTCAGTCTGGAACATTATGCTGGCAGCGCAATTCACATCAACTATGACCATGGTCTGCTAACGATAACTACGGATTTTAAAAATTGAGTCATCTACGAGCAAGGGTGATTCTATTGCTGCACAAATTTTAATATCTATGACAAGATATTATATGTTTTTTTGGTTAACCAGAAACAAATTGTTGTGCACGAATGGAATGCAGAGCTGAATGGACTCAATTGTATTTGGTTAGCAAAAAATGCGGATAGCAATTGGTGAGTTCAGCGTGAAGAAAATCCAATCGTTACAATAGGTTTCGCGTACTCCGTATGTACTTCCTCCGTATGTACGTCGGGTAGACGTTGAATCTAATCATGTCTCTCCTATGGGATCAATATTCTTGACTGACCTTGAACAATGGCGAGTGTGTGGCGCCTTGATTGTGCAATTCGATTAAATGGACATGTGATTTACCCTGGTTTATAGAAAGACAGGCCTGAAAAGTCCATACTATTTTGTATTGCTCTGCTTGTAAATAACACCATTAAATTAACAAATTAATTGATTAACATAAGTTATGTGTAAGCCATTGAACACATTGACTGTTGGCCTGATAAAGAAAACTATTTTTTCATCAAGGGTGAACGTGCAATTTGAACAATGAACAACGGCGCTCGCTAAAACCACAATTGTCAGAGAGGATCTATCTGATGGGAAAAATTTTGTCGAGCACACGGCTGTGCATAATAAGTTTCATCTTACCAGATCAACAGAATTGGGAACGCAATTTAATTTTGGGCCAAAGCATGCGTCATATTCTTTTGTACCGTGAAAGCTGTTTGCGGACAGACCAGAATTGACACGTGTTCACCTTGTTTGTTCAATCTAAATTGTTCACATAATAAAATACCCCAACACAATGAAGTGATATTGATTATCACAATGCAGAATAAGTCAGTTACACATGCGTGAGTAATGGCGCCGTGATTGATATCATGCTATATCACAAAATGTTAATTAGCTATGCAAACACATACAAATGCAATCAATGTATTCATTCTCTATCCGTCCGAATTCATGTCTTCCAAAATGCATGGAGCAGTTAAATAATCCCGTAATAATTTTTATGAAAAATTCACCATGCGATGTCATCACTCAACTCACCGTAAAGAAACCATGGAAGCACTGTACAGCTGTTTCATCCTTGTCAGTAAACATCAGCAGTGCATATTCACCGCGCGGGAACTGGGACGCGAACCCAGGACGAACGATTCTGAGCCGAACGTCTTAGCCATTGCGCTACCGGGCAGGCTCTGAACGGTTTGTTGAACGTGATGTTGCACCTATCCGTCCCAGTTCGAGCGCGATGGATATGGATTGCTGATGATTCCTAACAAGGATGAAGCAGCTGTACAGTGCTTCCATGGTTTCTTTATGGTGAGTTGAGCGATGACATCACATGGTGAATTATTTCATGAAAACATTCAATCTCCTACTACTAAAAATGTACCAAGTAATCAAGCTCTGCAGGTCATATCCAAAGCCTTCGTCGTACTTAGGCTACCTGCAGAGAAGTCATCTATCAGTAGGGATCGATCGGTATGAGCTAGCGGACAGCAACCGTGCAAATCAGTGACGGATATGTGCAGCATCATCATATGATGAAGTTCAACAAACAGTTCAGAGCTTGTCCGGTCGCGTAATGGCTAAGGCGTTCGACTTAGAACCGTAATAATTCTTTGACGAGTTCATGCGTCTGGTTCAACTGTAGATCATTTTTACACAATTTTCGTGCTGGACATTATCGGTTAATGGAACCGAAGAAAAAACTAAAAGCAGTCAGGTGAAGTGAACCAACTTCTCAGCGCAAATAGTTGAAAAGTATTGGGAATGAAGATGTATTTAGTTAATGACTCTTCCCGCGTTAAAAATTTCAATTCAGTATTGGTTGTCTATTTTAAATTTGAAAAAAACTGGTTTGCATGACTCACATCTGTCCAACAAACACGCGGATGTTAGATACAAAATGTGGCGCTCCACACAAGCGGGAAAGAACGCAGCACTTCGCTCAATCTGCTAGCTCACGACAGTGGATGTCGAGTGCGTGGCATCGAAAGAATATGCCCGGCGGTGGCCATGCGATCGACGTTGTGACATGTCAAACAGGAAGTAGCAGGTTAGAGTTCTCTGATTGCCGGTCAAATTTCACACTTTGTATTCATCTGAAGATCGCAGCGCCGTTCACGGGGATGATGCACACTATTGTTTTATTAATGGAGGAAATAAATTGTTAATGATAAAATGTAATAAGCGAGGCCCATCACCTTTCGAATCAGGCTATTTGCAATTCGTGGGTGCCAGTGACGGCCTATACCATCTGCAGAATTAAAAGTTAGATCAAATGAAATGAGCCACATGGATATCCGGTCTCTTTACTGGTAAAGTAGTTTTAGTGAACTGCCAGCTAAGGGGCAACAAAATATGCTCGAAAATAAAACGACGGTGGTAATAAAATGGAAGCTCAAAGATTTTGTATTGTTCGTGGTACAGGTTGTTGGATTTCGTGATGTTCTGATCGCTGAGCTGGAGGTTTAGTTCGTGAACATCTCAGCACCAGTCGAGATGACATCGTACTGACAATGTCATCTGGACCTGATTAACATTTGAAGAAGCAATTCCGAATTCTTGGGCATTTGGTTATTTTGCTTCCTAAACAATCCACCTGTGGGCACACTGTTGCTAGCCTTGACAATCTTTTTATGTAATAAATAAAAAATCTACAGTTATGGAAATAATTTAAACCCTACTAGGATTCACGTTTGATTTTAAGAACCAACATTTTTGCACGTTCTTGGAAATGCCGCTGAAAGTTTGTGATGACGTTTGACAATGAATGATAACGCATCATAAACTTTAACACTTCAAATGATCTAGCAATATTCTAGCCATGCACATTTATTAAAGAATCATCACTAATTTGATTTTATTGATAAAGACCTGGATGAAGAAAATGTTCCAGTCACATTTTGTTACTTGATCGCAACACTACCTTGTCAGAACCATCTGAGATGCGTTTACATGAATATCCCGTCGGTGCAACGCTTATATCCATTTCTTAAACAACTGTCCGGAATCCGAAGGTTTAGGGAGGCTATTAACAGTCCTGTTTACTTGTCCAATTTCCTAATCCCGGTAGATTAGTCGGTAAATGTTGATGACATGTAACATGTCGAATGCATGGATTATGATGAATATGAATCACGTGATAATAATTTATGGGCTTGACGCTGTAATGCTTAATACTGATGGAAGTTTCATATTTTTCCATAATCAGGTTCACTCATTCGAGCGCTTCATTGTTATATATAAAATACCAAACAAATGCTGATCATATTGATTTTCCATAATTCCTTCCAATGTGTAGTATTTTTGACAAAATGAAATTTTGGCCATAATACTTAGTTCAAATCTGCAATGAATCTCTCCTAATTTATGCTTGTCTATGTGTAGTCAATAAAGCAACCTGTGAATGTTTGGCAAAAATGGACTCGAGTAGCTCGGTAAAATAGATTTTCCCCAAAGAACAGTAAATATTTGTAAAGAATCTGTAACCTACAATAAATAGACCTTTCGGATCCTTGAGTCTTTGGCGCTTATGTTAATTGAAGCAAAATGTCTTGAGACATACTTTAATAGAGCACTCCAGTTTGAAAATTCTACAAACTGATTGCATGCTTTTATTGGGAAAAAGGTTTGAAGTCATGTGTTCCAATTTTTCATCGTATTTTTAGCGGCAATGCTAAACAAATGTAGAGCGGACCTTGTTTGCCGAGGTTAACCCAAGTCTGGTTGATTTTCTTTGGCGATTCTATATTCTAACTTAGTAAGTTATAGCTAGAGGTGACACAAGTATTTTAGGACTGTCTACCAATTAGAAAATAAACAAACTGCCCCAGTTGGTGTGGAGAATAAGTGCTCAGGCGAGTGAAGTCAAAACCAAGGAAGTCGGAATCAATAAGCAGCTGTTCAAGATATGGATTAATTAACCGAATCGAGATAGTGCTATCTGTGTTGGCACCGAGGAACGTGGGATTCTCCTGTGAAAGTTGCGCAATTGGGTTTTAAAATGCCAAACAATCGGAACACTTCAGCCTCACATCTCTGTCATTTATTGGACCAACGGACGTTAGGCAATTCTATACGAAACGCAGAGCAGTGAAAGGCCGACCCTTTGATCCATTTTTACATTATCCTCAAGAAAACCAGTTGACGACTGAAAGCTTAAGCGATCAACGTCAACTGTACTGTTAACCTGTGCCTTCATTTAGCTAACGGACCATATTTCAGCTAGCACTGGATGACAGCAATAGGATGTTGTTCGTTGACTTCGTCTTGGTTCGGTGGTGGACATGGCCGAATCATCCCAAATGACGTCTTTTAAGAGACGACTAAATCTGTTTGACTTTCATTCAGCGTGAACGTACGAAGGCGTTTGAAGTGCAATCATGTCATTTACTTTTTCAATAAAGCGGATGCATCGGCAGTCTAACCTTTCAAGCATTTCTGTATCATCTGCTATCAGTGGCCCGGTTTTACAAACGTAATTAAGGACCGGGCAAATGGCATCTCGGTAGAAAGCGTAGCTTGTTACGGAGGCTTATTTTGCTGCTAAATCACAATATCTTGTGAAACACTAAGAACTTCTTCCCGGCGTATTCTGCGGGGATCTTGATCTTGTCTTCGGCATAGCTGTTCGGTTGGATAGTAGAACAAAAATAGCTGAACTGGTGCACCTATTTCAAAGTATTGTCGTTGATGTGGACTCAGCATGGCGGGTCTTAAGAAGTTGTGAGGAAATTCCTTTCCAAAGCGTCTATCTCCAGGCTCTCAGTAAAGGCTTTTCATGCCATTTGACCGAGAACCAACTGAGATTTTGCAGACCACTCTCCTACCTTGTCGGAAAGCTCGAGGTCAATGACCCAAGAACCATGGACAAGTTTTATTTCTGAAAACCTCATGATCAAACGACGTCAGTGTCAACGAGTAATATGCCCCAATAATCTAACATGTTCTCCCAGCAGTCCGTTGTTTCCACCTGAGCTGCGGAGTGACCTCCCGTCAACAGAGTTGCATGCTGCAAATAATTTGATAAGACCGGCCAAGGTTGGTTGAGAGAACTTGCGCCACTGTTATGTAAAGATTTGTTCAAGACTACATGTTTCTCAACATAAACCACAATAGTTATGTTCGTGCGTCCCGAGAAGCCGCTTAGCAGAATGGCTCCAAATGCCCGGCCCTTTTAAAGATGACGTTGATGTCTGTTTAGTTTACACATTTGGTATTTCCTCCCTTCTTAAACATGGGTAGCTTGCAATTGTGGTAAAATTCGGGTTCCCATGTACGACGCAACATCTTCGCAACAGCTTCGTCATCTTTACCAAATTACTTCTTGTTTTCCGTCACCGGAACGTCTCAGTTGATTCTGTTTTCATCGGAAGGCTCGAGATCAATTTCTTGGCACTGTAGGTTGCCTGGTGGTTTCACACCTGAACTGGATAGGAAGGGGAGGGAGTTACTGGCCAAAGCATTCAAACTATCTGTTCCCGTCCAGGTACGAGATGGCCACTTACGTCCTAAGGCATAGAAGATGGAGGATTTGTCTGTCCTAAACCGATTAGTATTAGCTGGAAAAGATGCACGAGATCCTTAGAATAGGCGTCTCCACAATGAACGGTCCATATCAATTCCATAGAACATGTGCACTTAAATGTACTGGTCCAGTGTATCCGGGATAGTTCTCACGTTCCAATAGGCCATTTGGATTTAGGATCTTATGATTGGAGACGGTCAGACAGCTGGCAGAGCACTTGGTGCGTAGCTTGGTGAAAGCAGACTGCGGGGACGAAATTTATGAAGGAGTACTGCATGACAGCGCGTCCTCAGCACTATCGGTCTTTTGTTTGAGAGGGCACCTCTAGCCCGTGTACAGCCGGGAGCAACAGGAAGTTCGAAGTTTGAGGGAGGGGGCCAGTGACCAATCACGTAGTTCACTCGCTCTTTGGCGATAGTCTATCGATCCGAGATACCCAACAGTCCTAGATGGTCTTAAAGCATGATTTTTGATAATTCACTAGGAACCCGTTTACCATTCGAGAGAACTGACTGCCACTTAGGAGTCCATGCAATCATGTTAATTGGACGAATTTCCTTAGGAGCTGTTGGATCCAGTAGATCTCGTTGGCCTATTCAGGACTGTTTGTCGTCGTAGGCTGAACAGCGCTACTCCAAGCTTTTTACTCTTTATTGTGTTCAAACTGGTTCAGCACTTCTGTCGAGCTGTTTGCCGGGATGTGGCCGCTGATACATGCATAATTTTGTGGAGTCATAGGTGTGAGTTAAGTAGCTTGTGGAGACCAAAATCATGAAACTTTAGGCAGGCCACTCCATTCAGATTCCCATACACCATGCAGTGCAGCTGCTTTATCTTTATTACGAATTATTAACTCTGAATATCCACCGCGCGTAAACTGAAGCATAAACATGGGACAAACGATCACAATTCGAATACCTTGATCTTCATGCTCTGTAAGTCACCTTCCATACCATTGTCCTTCTTAGCTACCTAAAGTGAAGACATCGGTCGATGAGACTGCGGCACAGCAACATCCCATGATTGTGCAAATCTGAAAAGTGGATGTACTATGTCGTGTGATGAAGTTCGACAAACCGTTGGGATCCTTCCTGGTTGTGTCCTGATCAAGGCGTTTGATTCAAAACTGCTCGTATTGTGCTCGTGTTCCAGTTTGGGTGTAGTAGAACTTCGATACTGACAAATTCTGACAAAGGTGAAACAACTATAATTATGAGGCACGCATTGACATTACTTGGTGGATAAATTTGTGAAACTTACATGCGGCCACTACTAAGACTGGACAAGATTAGTGCCGGAAAAAAAATACCCAATACGATTTAGTGAAACTGCTTTAAGAAAACGACAAACAAAAGTGATCTCACTACTACCCGCACTGAAAACAAGCGCTTGCTTTGTCTAGGCAACTGAATTTCAGCCATACTTTGGCAAAAACGAAGTATAAAAAAAACTATGCACTCTTGCGGTAACGATTGCGAATTCTATCGGTGTACTCCAACTTTGGTGTACATTATATTTTGGTGTTCTCTTCAACATAAAATGTGCACCAGTCTTTTCTGCTAAATCCATATGCAAACTGGGTTGCAATTTGTTCGAATACAATCAAAGTTGAACGACATACCATTTTGCAAGATGAAACGTTCACCTGAATAGAATATTTAAAATAAAGTGAAAAGTCCAGGAAAACTGTGGTGATCAGTTTTGAAGCAATTTCATAAAACCATCACTAGTAAGACTGCATTTATTTTTACGAAATTCATTCAGACATAAGTTGACATAATCCCACTAACGGGTTACCCAAAAATGTGTCGGCTAAAAGACCGTGCAGAAATGATTCACGTGACCACCAACCTTAATTGGCAGAGTCTTGTCTTCGAAATTTCTTTTTGTTGTTCAGTATGAAAATGCGAAATGAAATTTCTTATTTCGTTTTCCCAGTGTTCAACCATCGAAATTCAATCACCAACTTTTCGAATAGTGAATACCTTAACTGGTCAATTTGTTTTCCTATACACGACTGTGAATACCTCAAGCATCCCAAATAAGATTGTGAGCAACGGCAGAACTTGCAAGGCCAAACACCTCTGTTGTTCATCTCTCATATCGACTTGCACCCTCCGTGGGGTGAAAAATAAAGTTGCATTTGCAATAAGACATCGAAAATGTTTCGGTAATTTTCCGCAACGCCCTGTCACTTACACGCTTTTCAACTTCGATTTTGTAACTCTCAAAGCAAATGGGTGACATCTGAATTCCTTTAATGAACAGATTGTACTTTGATTGCATCAATTCTCTTTCATTAAGTAAATAAAAATGTCATGAAATGATGGCAACTCACTGGTAGAAAGTAATTGGGACTACTCAGGGACAGCATCATTGACAATGTTTGTGTTTCACCATTAGGGAATGACTAAAACACCTATATCATATGCCATTTAATCGTGTTCATTCGGAAATCCATGAAACTAGATATCCTTACAAGTTGTATCTTATTCCTGTTATTCCGCGCGGGTTATTATTCGAAACATCGCGTGAAAATTGTACTGATAACTTGAGAATTGTGAAAATTTTCCTGAATTTGATTTTCTGTTGCTCAGAAGTATTTGTGACGAATTCCCACCTTATTTTTAACGCACTATATGAATCAAACCAACTATCCGTTTTATGTTTCATTCAGCATAAAAAAGTATTATTTACCGGGGTTGGAGATTCGGATTTTCACTGCTGCTAAACGCGCAATCGATCAGTTTGTGAGCTATCATAAAACAGAATAATACAGTCTAACTTGAGTGGTATTGGTAGCTTTTCTGTTATACACCAACGAGCCAAATAAACAAGACGCCCGGGGATGACGCCACAAAACTCGGGATATAATTATTGTCAAGGTTTTGAGTCGCCCTTAGTTCGCGATAAAGGAAACCAAGCTTTTTGTGTATCGATTTTCTCGGTTACGGAACGACTACTGGGTGGTCGCAAGCACTTGGAACAAGAAAATGCATATAATCGAAGAAATGTAGCCATCATCGTGCTTCAGTGAACCTTAGCCAATGAGCACGCTTTAGAAACAGGGGTTTCATAGTAATTATTTTCTTTCCTTTTGTTAGAATTCTTGAGATTTTATATAGAATTTGGCATGCATCTAGTGCTTCTTCCATATTTTTGTCTTCAAAACATTCACACCTTGCTTGACCTCAAAACATAGCACTTTATACCTAGTTGTATTTGAATCCACGTTGCCATGGTTTTTCTGGAATATGGAGTCAGTAATCTGTTGTAAACATTCGGTTGAAAAGTACTAGTTGTATGCACTATTCAGCAGTAAGCATTTGGATTGCATCATGATATGTTTGCATTGTATTTGTAAAGGACAAGATGAGAATGCCGTTGCGTTTGTGATGACAATGATTTAAGCTAATTTTTAATTTGCACGGTTAATGAACCAAACTGAAAACCCCTATTCAGCAAAGAAAACACACACTTTTGACCCTTATTTTTATTGTCCCAGTTGATAGGTTTGCAATAGTCCATCCTATTGTTACAGTTAGTATTCGTTTGTAACCCATACACATCGCGTGTGGTCAAGTGATTTTCTCGCCAGTCCTATTAGGAAATGGAGACAATGTTTTGCCAAAGTGGGAAAAAAGCTGTCATGAAGACTACAACAAATGACAGGAGGAAAATAGCAAAATAGGAAAATCTAGGTAGCAGTATTTCACTTATTTTTGTTGACTTCAATAACGGAAGTGATTTCACGGAGAATGGTGGCAGCTTTCGTCGATCTGTTGTTCCGGGGTGGAATTTTCAAATTCTTGGAAGAGTTGGTTGGAGCGCTGTGGAGGCAGGTGTGCATGTTACACAAAAAGGTGTTTTTCGACCTCATCCTAATACTGACTGGTTTCTTGAAAACAACCAATTTGAAACACCAACATTTTTCCATCCATCAAAACATGTTACCGCTAAGCCTTTGCTGAATCTCGCGGAGACAAAAGGTCAAAGCGATCAAAATGCGAATCACATAGACAGAAATATGTCCATACCTAAAATAGTTCTACGGATTTATTCAATCCTAAATTAAATGCTGAATATAGGAATGGAACCTGATGAACTGCAGAATGCGGAACGTTCAACTTTCGGCTAGATACTTTACACAACTCGCTGATTGCTTAGACCATTGCTATTAAACTCTGAAAAATGCAGGCTCCGCGAGCAAAATGACTGCATTTCACTGCCTATTCTCCAATGCGAAACGAATATGTGATAAAAAAAGAAATAACATCTCTATTCTGGCACTGGAGAGAAATGACTGAAGAATAGTCAGAAATGCCCTCCGTATCCTGTTCACTAGCACAGATCGGTCTCACTGGAAAGTGACCGACGAGCCTAATCTGACAACAACTAACAAGTGGTAATTGTTGTATATCACGGTATTAATGGCTGACGCAACATAAGATATCCACTTGCATAATTCGCGCCTGGGGAAACATGTCTACGGAAGCTCGGTGGCGGTGCGTCGCCGCTAAAGTTGGAGGTCTCAAGCTTGTTTCCGGCACGTGTCTTATGTGATTAGGTTCCCGCGTTGCATAACTTCATTATCAATGCTAATTCAATTACGTCGATTTGGACACTGCTTTGAAATGATAGCGAAGAAAGGACCGAAACAAAATCTACTACACTTACACACATTCATTTTCACTGTCACTTATGTTGTTATTTGTGTCAGCATTAAGAAAACTTCCAAAAACTATTAGTACCTGATTTCTATAAATCATCCTTTGAATAAAATGTTTGTCGATGCCCTACAGTAATTATGTTGTCCGTAAAAGGACCGCCATCTCAGTCGTGTCGATCTCCCAGAGATTTTCGCAGAGCACTTGATCAGTAAATTGACACCGATAGCCGATTTCCAACATGACAAGCGTAAGTTAAGAAATGGATCATTGAAATGGTCAGCTGCCTTCAAACACGTGTTCTCAAAGGAAATATAAACATCAAAAACAAATTCGAATTTCAGTAAAATGGAAACTTTTTGATACTCTATTGGGAGAAAAGCACGGATAAGTGAAAAGCGGTTTGCAAATTTTAGACGGAATCGTCATTCAAGTGATGGCAATGTTGCTGAGAAGTTCAAACTCTCGTTGGTGTAACAGATTCGGAAAAATATTCTTCGCCTTCAGATTTCTCCACGATAAATCTACTACTGCATTGAAATGGAAGTAAAACTGGAATTTAATGAGTAATACATTTTGCCTATTTTTAGTTTTTTTGCTAATTCCGGTTCCCTGGCAAAATGTACGAATATCTTGTGAGCAAGTAAACCTAATATAGAGATTGCTTGCATGGGAAAATAAATCTTCACGACTGATTTGCTTGCAGAAAGAATGTAAAACACAACTCAGTTTGCCGACCGGCCCGGCAACTCAGTATGCAACACCGACGTGATCCACGCATACAATATTTCAACTTTCCTGGCTGTATGACACGCATGAGTGAGATTTCCTTTCGTTCCCCGTTTTGAATAGTTAGTCAGTGCGAAGGGAATTCCACGCCGTACTGGATGCTGAAGACAGTTTCATTTCAAATTGCCGCTTGTTTTCGGAAATTCACACGATCCACACGAGGGAACAAGAGCGCAAATGACATGCGCTCCGTAAACAGGAAATGTATTTATTCCTTACATTACAAAAAACGCTAGAACAGTGTGTTATCTCTTTGTAGAGTAGCCGTGATTGTGCCAGTCATTTGTCATTCTAACAGAGTAGTTGTGCAAACGCAGAGACCTTGATTGTTTGCTCTTCTAGTGCCTCTCCAAAGGAGCAACTGAGTTTACTACCTCAAATGTTTGTCTCAGGCGGTTGCGTTAATGCAGAATAAAGTTGTTATTTGACAGCGTTCGAATGATTTTGGACAAAATGCAAGACATAGATGGGATGGTGTTGGAAAACCCAAGTTTCACACAGGTTTCTCCGGAAATGGACACAGATGAAAAGTGAAATGTTTCGACTTGTTTGCTTACAAGTGGATAGATAAAGGTAACAAACTGAATCAGTCAAGTATATTTAGTTTGTTTATCAATAAAATGTTATCTAAAGTTAATGTTGCTCTCAGTAGGAAAACAAGCAAACTATTGACTACGAAATGGGAAATCGATCCAAAGAACTCTGCTCACAGCCAGATAAGGAAACGTATTTGTACAGTGGTAAAACAGTTTTACTATCAACAAACGTGTAGCACCTGCATAAACCATTACACCATATTTACACAAACATACATAATCACTCGTGAACATCAATGAAAGCTCCGTTAAAAAATGACCAGTCAACTGAGAAAATCTTGAACGTTTACGCTTACTAAGTCAACGTTGCCTGAAAAATGATTGTTTAGGTCTAGTGGCAAACCAATGTCCATTAAAAAAACTTTTGCCTCGTTGATTGATCATCGTTACTGAAGTGAAATCCTTAACCGAAACGAGGCAAGAACTCTGGATTCTACTGTGCCCGAAGCGGCAAAACAAACCCAGACATTTTGGCTAGATTCAACGGATCACGTGTGTATTTTTAGTACCAAACAACTTGAACTTCGTCTAAACAAGATGGGTGTTCCCGTTGCCATTTAGTCAACCATGCTGCATTTGCAGAATAATAAACGGTTTTGCTGGCTATTCAAGTCGTCAAATGGAGACCGTACAGAACTGGAAAATGTATGACCAGTAGGTCTTAGTATTCCGGTCAGTAAGCTTGCATTGGAATACGGTGCATTAGCCACTCCTCATTTCTGCTGCACGTGTGGGGATTCCTTTTTGAACAGAGAGATGCTATCCTTTAGGTTTGTAAATTCAAGGGAAGAAACCAAACGGAACCAACTTCCCAATTTACATAATGAAAAATAATTATTGTCATAATTACTCAAGGCCGTGAATTCTAATTATTGGATGTCGACTGATTCTTACGAATTTCCTGCCCGGGAAATCAAAATACTAAAAGTTCACTTTGGTGGATTCCATGTGTGTTGAGCAATTCGGACGAGTATCTATTGATCGGTAAGTAAAACGTCCGAATTTCCTTCAGTGTGGGCTCGTAGATCAAGTGGTAGAACACACGTGGCGCAAAAGCGTTGGTTGCTCCAACGTGTTTGGGTTCCAATTAGGCCGAGGTTGAAAGCGTTTTACTAATAAATGAATTTTACGTTTGTCAAAATATGTCAACCAAACTTTGCACTGACAGATTGCTCGAAATGGTAAAATCTTCAAAGTGTAATTTTGAAAAGGCTCACCGATTAGTCGCTGTGCTTATATGGAATAGCCGATTCAGCCTGTCAGGTAAGAATTACTATTGTCTTTCATCCTGTAATAAACGATATCGAGTTCTTGATTAGTTTTGGAGTGATAACACTCCATAGGGCCAAGCTGTCGGTATTATCGACTGTGAAACTCTTTATGAGAAACTATAGTTACACTAAAAAGAAAGCCTTTTCTTATCCTCGAGCACAATAAGAGCAATTTTATCGATAAGCAAATATCCAACTTCACGAAAGGTGTTCAACTTTGGTCCAAATTCATAATTTGGCATTGAGATAATTGGGCCGCTTGCAAGCGTTATGACCACATTGGAAGAAGAATGCGAAATGCGTAAATTGTCTGTTGTAAAAATGATAGCCACATTCGATCGTTAGAATTGCCCTAGTTGAGCAATTCAAGTAAACTTACGGGGCTGTGACTGAATATCTTTGGTCGTTTGTGTATTCTTATTTGTTAACAGTTTAATATCACCAAAGTGTGCGCATAAAATGTGTGCTTGTCCTCGTGTTAGCCAAGCAGAGTGGTCCGAAAAATTAGTAAAATCTATGAGCACAGTTTGTTTTTCCACTCTTTTAATCCATGCTTCATATCTGATTCAGTCAACATGAAATAATTGCCTGAACGAGACTAAAATACTGCCTGTATGTGGCTAGCTGTGTCAAATATCCAGCTGGATGAAGAGGACTTCCTTGATATACTCCTTGGTTGTACTTTATTTATTGTTAGTTGTACTGCATTTCGGCTTAAGAGGAAATGCTATTTCACTATGCATTAGTCACAAAGCTGATTGTTCCGGTTAATGCTTTCAAATTTTTGTACGTAAGTTAGCTTGGACTCTGGAGCTATGTTTTTATGCATATAACCGAGACACTCACCTAACATGAAATAACTTTCCAGCTGACTGGTTATCTTAACATGCCCACTGACAATTTCGTCTGGCCTTTTGCCTTATTTGAGCCAAATGATTACTATAACTGAAAGAACCCGGATAGCCATGAATGTTGCACACATTTCACGATGATGTGTCGATTGGAAGAGACATTCAGAGTTGACGAATGCATAAAATGCTTGTAACTGTCAGGCACGAATCATATGAATCGTTCAAGCAGATATCATCAGCCTACAAGCTACCTTTTTCTCAACTCGGAAAAATAACGCATTCTGCTTAGTGAATCCTATTAGATAATGAATAGAGTACCGATGCATGCAGATGAAGTCTCAGCCACTAAAGTCTAGGACTTGAACATCAACGAAAAAATTGATTTCCATGTTTCACATATATGTAGACTTAAGGGGAGGGGGATGACGACACGATTACGTTGTTTGCGTTTACTGAACCGTAGTTGTCAAATGATAATTTTACCTACTGATTAGCAAAGTAAACTGGAAACAAATCCGAGTAGATGGAGTTGTTTATTTTGATGCTGTTCGCGTGGGCTTTCACGTGCTCATCAAGGAGACCCATGTGATTTAACCAACGATACCCGCTGAGCGATTTGAACTGTCGGTCCCGGGGATTTCCTGATGAATCACAAGATTTGAGGCAATTTGTTCCGATGGGCAGTAAACATTGAGTTATAATGGGCTAGTCTACCAGGAGAAGTCGCCCCGAATATTAAGTGGGCCTCAAGAGCAATAAACATCAATTTATTTTTGAACCATGTTCATGTTTTCATTACCCTCAGAGAAAAAAGGACTAATTGGAACCAATAATCGATATTATCAGAGAACATTCAGTTTGACTTGTTCAGGTACGAGTTTCGTGCTTTATGCAATACAGTAACATGAGACAGTCGTCCGATTTTGCTCGGCTCCATAGTAATCGGATAAATGTTTGGTGAGGCTGCTATAATGACGTTAGCTATACCATACAAGTCAATGCACAGTTTGAAACTATTCTTTGTTTTGCTGTCAGTAGTATGTTTGCATAGGGATGGATGGATGAGGTTTCACCGGAAGCGAGTGACCGGTTTCACAGTTATTGGCGCCCGTCAACTATGTGTACCCGGTTTTCTCCGGTCCAATCACCCTATGCTTGTGAACTCCTTTGTAACTTTCGCACTTGAATCTGCCAGATCCGACGGGGCACTGTGTGTTTCTCAAATGGACTTATCTTCGATTAACGCTTCCAATAATTCAAAAAGATCTCAGTATCCTTTTTTGTTTTTAGGAAATTTTTGGCTTTACAAAAAGCTGAAGCGAGTTTCTCTAGGGTTGCTTGATGTATCCACTTTTCGTAAACAAATGCTAACGAATTCTAGAGATAAGTTGTGTAATATCACAGTCGATGGTTACATACACAGACTGGAAACATGTAGGAAAATTGTGTAATTTGTTTGACAAATCGAGACAAGTTAAATCAGTCGAATAGAAAATATTACTCAATGTCCACATTTTGTAATTTCTTTTATAAAATATCTGAATAAACTTTTGTACCGTTATGTAGCAGCGTTGTTAACCATTTTCTGCATGTATATTTGCAATCGTTTTGACATTATTTAGACATTTATATTTTCTGATTTCTGACCATGTTCTAATTTGCAGACATGTGTAGTCACTTCCCGGAAGCGTTCCTGTTCGCATCCGAAAAGTCATTTGAAAATCTAGGGCCACAAATTTTATCTGTGTTAACAGGGCCAGAAGGTTGATTACTTACTATTTCATTCATTTTCATGGCTTTGATATCGATTGAGGGTGATTTCACGAAATTTCACTTTACGGATATATATTTTCATTAGCTTACAAAAAATTATATTCAATTAGTTATTTATGATAGATCACAAAATAGGCAGGACCAGGGACGAAACCTTCTGCTGAATCGAAGTCAAACAATATAAAGTGAGTCTTTTTTATTTGCAGGTCATTTTCAACTTCTCTGTAATGTGGCAATGTCCCAATTGGTAAGCTTCATTGACATCCATCAGTCGTCAATGTCGTTGACGATGTTTCCGTGTGGACACATGTTTGATTTGATTTCTTTGGTTGACCGTGTTTCGCTATTTTGCACTACAAACCAAGGCAAACTAGCTTCATGAAGCTCAAACCCCGTAATGAATAAATCTTCAAGCTTATTTGGATTATCGCAAACAAACGTTTACGAATGCATTGTGCCGTACAAATATTACTTGAGGGTAGATGTTGCAACTGTTGAATTACTTCCGAACTATCCTTTTCAAATCAGATCGTGTATGACACCAATTTTCTTCCTGAGAGGAAGGCCGAAAAATGTCCTTTTTTGGAACTAGGACGATCGGTCTCACGTGGACAGCTTGGTTCAGACGAACATTCATATACTGTCCCTTGTCTAATAGCAAACACAACAGAAAACAACAGAGAACAAAAGGGTTGCATTGATCTCCCGTTCGGCAGCTAATTTGACTTGAACATAATACTTTCTCGCATGGACTTGTAAGAATGAATGAAAAATCATAGGGCATCGGTCAAGTGCAGAGGAGCCTACATTGTTGCAGTCAACTACTGGAATTGAACACAAAGTGAGGAACATCCAGATAACGTTATCGATATTATCACAAATGCATGAAATAAACAGCCACGGGATGTTTCTATTGAAAGAAAACAGCATTTATTTTACGGCTTCAGTATATGATTTCTCTTACCG
This sequence comes from Fasciolopsis buskii, assembly GCA_008360955.1. Taxonomy (NCBI): domain Eukaryota; kingdom Metazoa; phylum Platyhelminthes; class Trematoda; order Plagiorchiida; family Fasciolidae; genus Fasciolopsis; species Fasciolopsis buskii. The sequence continues at coordinate 118,886 of LUCM01001348.1, forward strand.
GTGATCAGTTGTATTTATTCACGATTATGAAGCATCCTTCAGCCGAACAGCTTATTGCATATGCTAAATAAAATTTGTACCAACTTATGTTTTGTAAACGATGAAACCACCGGATTAACGCATATCTAAAACTTCTTGTTTCTGCATTGATAATATCAATCTGTAAATGAACATCACAATATCTACAGTTTGATGTCGTTCAAGTGAGTCATAGTGATGATCACGTGATTTTCGTAAGCCAGTTGGCTGTAGCCCTATATATCAGTAAAAAATACATGGGTTAGAAGGCTCCAAACGCAAGTTTGCGTAAATCTATTGGTTATCTCGTCGTTGCTGAAAGTTAGTCGGTGCTCATTTAGTCAAAGTTCACTTGATTTTCAATCTATTCTAAGTTTCACAAAAGTAATCAATCAGTGCGATTAGGAGATCACCGGTTTTTTTGCTTACCACGTCCGTACCGATCCGTAACGTGGTAAGGAGGCACAGAATTGCTTCTTATACCCCGTGGTATTTATCGACAGCCAGCAGGATTTTCAAAATTCTTAGGTTATTGCATAAAAATCAAATTGTTCATTGGGAGAGTTTTATGAACTTGCATCTGTCAACGTGGTCTTCTATCGGAAGCCAAAATGTGTCAATTGAGAAAATCAATTAGTTAGGCATCGTTGGCTATTTGTCAATTTTGTTTCTGGTGTATGACCTTTCATAAATTCGAAATGGTATAGGAAATTTAAGAGGACTGATTTTAATTCATGTTTACTTTATATTATCGCACGGTGGAGCGCGACAGAAACGCCAGTTATTCTCGAAAGATATCAGCCCATAACACATCTCGTAAGATAAAGGACAAAATATCAGCTTAGGGTTGGTGAGATATTTCAATCAAAACGAGTTTGTTGTAGACCATACTCGAGAGTCACAAATTTTCGCGGAAGATGATGGTGGACTTTTTTTTTTCTGTCCACAAGGATTTTGGATAGCGAATGACGGATGACTAATCATCCACGTAGGAGACCAAATCCAATTTCATAGGTACTTTAGATCGGCTAGTCGACCACCATCTTCATGCAACACTTACTAATCCTTTTGGCTACGAACGGCAAAAAGCTAAGTACCGTTTTCTTTTTTATAATTTGGGTCTTACAAACTCTTGTGTTAACAAGAAATCATTTTTTCAGGCCTCACAAGGTGTCGATTGAGCCAAGGTGTTGTTTTGTTTATACCCGTTTTGACCAAATAAATGACGGATAAAATTGGAATAAGCAAATCTTTGTTGGTGCAACGTAAGTCTTTGGGGCTAATCACTTTACAAATGATCCTGTCAAATATTAACTGTTACGGGTACCAATAAAATCACATATGAAGGCATATTCTGTTTCATTATATCGACGTAAAATTTGGAAATCTTTTTCCCTCATGACAGTCCCCTCTTTCGTGTTGTCATGGGTGGTATTGCGTTTGTTGCACTCTATGTTAACAGTTTTTACTTTTTCCGGTTTATGACAATATATATGTGTATATGTATGTATATTACAGAAGTCGGAAATCAACCATTCTGCCACCCAGACCTCATTCATATAGGCAATGTTGTTGGAAAAAGGGGGCGAGTGTTGTGTAGGTTTCCTGTTTGTTTTACGTCTAATTTTTGTGTAATTTTATCGTTTTGTGAAATGCTTCAGTAAGGAGACAAAATAACTGCAGAATAGGAAACAATCTTCTCACCCACCCTCCTCAGCTCTATTTGATATGATGTTTTTAACCACTTGTACTCGTCTGCTTTGGACTCAAGCGAGTCGTGTGTATAGATTCAAATGTCACATTTGGACCTCCCAGGCGATTCATGTTCTTTCAATGTAGTCTACGATGCGCGAGATTTATCCCAGCTGATATGTCTTCTGCTTGAAAGATTGTCCTTTGGACCACACCTGTCAGGTAAAACCCTCAGGTCATCCGGTGGGTCTTACTCTCGTGAAGTCATTGTTGACACCATCAGAGTCAACGTAACACGGTAACTCTGGTCAAACGGTGGCAACACGCATTCCAGATCGAAAACTTCGGTTCAACAGGTGGTTGCCTTGTCGACTACGCGTCAGCGGTGATCCCTAAAGAAAATGAAATTCATGTGCTGTGCATTTCGTCTCTGCAGCTGAGCGGCTGACTTGGGTTTTGTATCTGAAATCTGTAGTTCGAAATGCAATCAGTCAAACAGCAACCCCCCACCGGTCACAATTAGTTTTAACAACTATGTGATAGATATTCCGTGTACCCATTGATCACTTACTGTACTAGACCGACATGCATTTACCTTTACAATGTTTTCATTTTCTCTAAAAGTTGTTCATTATCCCATGTAATTCGAAATCATGGGAATATGCTGTTTACATTTGCGTACTTAATGCTCATCAAAAGGTGCTGCGGGGTTAGGTCCCGGCAGCCACATAAGAAATATTTAGGTTATTCCCATTTCTGTTCAGGCTTCATCGCAATGCTCAACAAATCAGGTCATGGTCTACAGAAATAGGGTTGTTTTCTTTATTTTATTGTAAACTTGTTAGTGGGTTTTACGTAATTGTAGAGAACGGCGGCATTTTAGTTTTCACCGGTATCCCAGTGTATTTTCGATTCCAAATACCAGCTGCAAAGTACAGACTAAGGTTGATGTCATACTAGTTGCCTTGCTCCAAAGGGGGTTGTCTGTGGCATTCTTCACAAGCCGTAGCAAGAACGATTTGTATGATAACTTCGTCTTTTGCTGATACAGTTCAATTTATCTATCCAGTGTGAATTTAATATTAATTGACACTAACAAAGTGGAGCTCGTTTCCTCTTACAAATTGCGTTGCTCTTTGCTTTGGACCATCGGTGACGCGACATTTCGTTTTGTTTTTCAGGTACATTGAACCATACGTTCGATCTCTGTGACTGGGTACACGAATGCGCACACAAATCTCATGAATTGAATGTAGCTCGCGAGATACATAAGGTCGCAAACGATGCTTGCCATAATACGACACAGACAAACTGGTACATCAATGTTTGACCGATTTGAATACTGAGTGTCTTGTTCATCGCACTGGTGATCTTGCGTGGATCTGTGTCCGTTTTTGTTGAACAGTTATGTACGATTAAATTGGTGCTCGTATTGCAAAGCAATGCATGTGTAATCGAAAATTCATTCATCCCAAACTATCGGCAACATTCCCACTTTCCCAAAATGTCTACTGAATTATCGTCTTATTTCTGGAAACTACTCTAATGATTCTCGCACAATTTGTGCTTCTCAGTGTCTTTAACCATAGTTGAAAGAAAATAAGTGGTAGACTATGGTGCATAGGGTAGCGATGAAACTTCAGAATTACGCAAAAGCACTCAGAAATCCACACAGTTTTGGGTGTTTACTAGATACAAGGTAAACAGTTCTTCGAGTATTCGTGCTCTTCACCAGCCACACGTTTTAGTGCAAGAAGGCAGACTGAAGTGAATTATGATAAGTAGTTTGTCCAAGAAATTTATTCATACTTCAGAAAGATTAGATTGTCCGTTCACATGACAGAAACAAAATGACAACCCCTGTACAAAATTGTCCCCGTTTCGTGCACTGATGCTGGTCGCCAACGTGAATTATATTTATATTACCATTACAAATAATAGGGTGACTTGTTAGCAGTGTTATGGAATGCAAACGCCCTTCCAATATTATTATCTGTTACCAGCGAGACCGGCTATTACAGGACGTCTATAACACTGTTTAAACGCTAACTGTTACGCATCACACACACTTAGGCTCACAATGCCTCATAGAATCGAGTGAATATCATCCACTGTCTTTTGCTTTGAAACCTTTTGATGCTCACGATCTACAGTTAGTTGTCGCGTGAATCCAAGTAGTTCTTACCCACCAGACTCTTCTGCCAAATATACAAAAGTGCACAGCGCTGCAAAATATTTCCCTTCGGTGAATTCAATGATCACAGAGAAAATGGTTCCTTACTATTAGAGGTGACAACTTCCCGCAAACCACCAACCTTATCTACGGCCGTCACCATTGTTCTGCTGACACTTGTTACTGTATCGGTGCGCTATTACCTGGAAGACATGGGACGTATGGCACACTGTGCACTACTTTGCTCAATGCGGAGATTTTGCCGTGCATCATTCTTCGGGAAACGAAAAAACGTGGTTTAACATATCTGGATAGATAGTCAATTCGGTGTCACGGTCACACAATCACACAAATCGATTTCCGTTTTTTTATTCGCAAGCTAGTTGTGCTTTTTTAATGCAATTTCTGCGTCGTAGCAATTTCATGAATTTCGTAATAACACAACCGTAACATCACGGACAACACCTCTTCCGTCGTTCACCAGAATGAATCAGCAACGGGAATGGACGCACGTGCACGCTAAAAACGGAAACGGCCAGCTCTGTTCCAATGCCTTAAAGGTAAGCAAATAATGTGAACTAATACTAAGAAATTTGACTATTAGCCGTCACTACTGAATGGACTGAGCTTTTTGAACTGGACCTCTGGTCATCTCAAAAGCTATTGTCATCGAAGTAGCGCATCAGCCGTAGCCGGCAAATACCTGTTGAGTATAAATTTTCTGCCTGACATCATCGCGTAATTACGATTGTAAATTTGGGTCGGTTCATGGGATTGAGTGCGGAATTTGAATAAGAGTGAGCGGTGCCTTGATTTGGGATGAGGTACAAGAGAGTGAATTTACCACTTATGTAGCCTAGTGGCTTTGTTGACTCCCAAACCGACTGGACTGGACCAGCCTGTTCATTTGGAAGGGCAAAAGGTTATCCGTTTGTTTTTGCTAATGATAGTTAGCCTAGTTCATCGACTTTTTATCGCAACACTATAGCATGATAAAAACAAAACATTACTAGTGAGTTGAAATTTGAGTGTCCGAAAGTTACCGAAATATTCCGGCTATTCAAAACATTTTTGTCGGCGGAAATAAACAAGCCTTGCGACTTGGTCCATTTGTTTCACATCAGTGTATCATAAGAGGTGCATCAAATGTGCATGAGTTCACCCTGACGGTCTCGTGTGAAGTCTCGATCGTGGTAAAATCAGACATCTACTGAATTTCCAGAGTAAGTGTTAAATATGTAATAAAAGAAGTTACATTCATTGTTATTCACCTTCTCGTCGAATAATACAATAATCACAGAAAAGAAAAAACCTAACACAAACATAAGAACTAAGTTTTTTATCCATTTACTCACACGAGCAGAAAGCATTCGTATGGTGCCTGTTACATGATTTCCCACAAGACTTTTGCAAATAGCGAGTATTTTAAAGCCGATATTTCTGCTTTTAGTCGTGAGAAAAAAGACCTGAGATCTGTTCGGAAATTTCGTCCACTACATTCTTCTCGTTACCTCTAGCGCTATCTGGTCAGTGTTTGATATTTTACTGCAGTTGTATCAGGACAACAATAAAGGATATGTTCCACAAATGAGAATCTACGGGAACCCAATTTTTTTAGATGCATGAATTTAATTATAGTCCATGACTGCGACGATCAGTGTTTTTGATTTTCACCCGGCAATTAACTGTCTATCAGCAGATATTCAAAAAAACCCTGCGCCCCAAAGAATTTTCGCTTCGATTTTACTCACACAGGAGCAACGAAGACAAATTAGAAATATAAATCATAGTCGAATAACTCGTTATTTCAGGAGAACAAGTGCTCATCTTAGTCAAACTAAACGCCGTGAGATAATCCCAGTTTCTTCATAGTCAAATATCTATCAGGAAAAAACGAAAAATGATGATTCGTTTGTACATGTAAACAAACTTTTGATTTTTTTAGCTAGACACCCTTTGTAAGGGTAGTGTGTCTATTGACTCGTCATAACATCTCGGATCAGAGATCAAAACAGCTGCGGTGATTGACGCTGACCATTTCGATCGAAAAGCGAAGCAAAAACGCCCCATGAGATTGTCGAGGAGTGCCGAGGGATCGGAATGACCGGCAGAAAAATCAACCAGTAAGTGTTGCTCACTGAAGACTAATGTGAGCTATTTTGTTTTGATTAGGAAACAAATTTTCTGTCCGATCGACCTGGCCTTTCTCATTAGAGTTGGTGGAAATTGAAGATAGTGGCAGGAACAAAGAATCGATTGCGAATTTGCGCTTGAAGTAGAGCAGACGTCTCCTTTACGCGACAACTTTCATTTATAAAGTTGTATAATATTTTGTTAATGTCTTTTCGGATCCGTTGCTCATCATTCACGTGAGATCTGTTTAATGTTTGTAAAAAAGCGTGAACCTGCAGCCGATTTGAAAAGTATACTTGAAAAAATTTAACGTGTTGAGAATCTGTACAAAACTGTTTGCTAGTTGCTGCTTTTGAACTCTTCACTTTACTCTAGAGAGATTATACACACAGAGCCATTTCAACTACTAGTTTTTATCTTTCCGCATTTTTTTTTATTGAAATTTTATTTAAAACAGGTTTAACCGAATGGGGAGCGATTGCTCAGTATTAACTATGGTTTCATATCAAACTTGAACTTACGGTCGTTGACATCCGTAGTGTCGGAACTAGGCTCGAAATAAATTACAAGTTTGACAAGCAGCGACATAGCGCGTTTAAACTGACGCTAATTCGGTCGAGGTATTTTCAAGGGTTTTTGCAACAGGTCCTCTAAGGGGTGTTCGTTAATGATATAAACAAAAAGCTTTATGTCTACCTGCAAGCGCTAAATTAGGCTTGGTATTTAGTACTGTGCTTAAAACGCCTCAATATATTAGATAGTGTCCGTCTCCCATGACGAGTCGGTTGCTAATTTCGAAACCCTCTGAGAACATTGGCAAATTACGTTCACCCTGTACAGCCTCTGCTGACAAAATCCCTTGCCCGACATACTAGCAGCGGTGTTTCTAATAAAGTGGGAGGGCATAGGCAAACGCCCCCGGACGTCCACTGACTTTACTGGTCTTCATAGTCGTTTAGAGATTGTTCAACTTTGATTCCAGACTAGTCATGATTGGCTGCGAAAGACATGCCAGAATTTTTACCGGTAACTTTGACGGAACTTTATAATGGGCACCCAAGTTGTCTAGCTTCATCCAAAGGGCACATGTACTGAAAGTTGCGACCATCAGATAGTCTTGATCCCCTTAGGGTTGCACTATTAGGTGAAAGGCTTGGGATGGCATCCCCTAGGTTACCCTCTAATTGGGTTTGAGCACCCTGGTATCAGGGAACCCGAAGAAAAGTCATGGATCCAAATGGATGGCCGATGATTCGGAGAAGAACAGTCGCGGAAATCGCATTCGTGGTGAACTTTGCACACCATTCCTTTCATTCCCGTTTTTGTCTTATTTTTTTTCCTCGCCATGATTCCGATGGCACAAGATCTCTGCAAATATTTTCACGAAATAAAAAAAACGAATAATGATTTATCACTCCTTCAATTTCCGAAGAATTATCGTTATTCACCACAATAAAGTTCACTGACATTTGGGGCTGTAAATTAAATCGAGACTTGATAGCTTTTCCTTGGCAGACGCAAAATCCCCCGAATTGAATTGTGTGGTTCTCTGACGATTATTCTGCCCTACGACAGTTTGCTCACGCGATCATCTCATTTTGTTCTGCCTTAGATGACAGGGTTTCAGTTTTGCTTCATTTGAGACCTCGAGATAATCAGTTTCCTTCCGAAACGAAAACAACTTTTCACAACCACATTCGTTGCCTTAGACTGGTACTGGTTTCGTAGTTTTCCATTTTGGCGTTTATTTATCCATGCGTTTTTGGTGAACGCTCTACCAAGAAACATTACCCAGACCTTTAGAATTAGGCGTTTCGTAATCAACTTCAGGAAAGTATTTTCCACACAAATCTTTGCTGATTGCCGATCGCACTGAATTGCCTATCGGAAGCGTTAAAGCGGATTACAGTTCTCATCCACATGTTGACCGAAATCTTTGCGATCTTTGCTTTTTTGTAGGAAGCCTCATTGGTGTGATTCACTGAAACCGTGGGATACACGAATCCTTGGACAATCACGGTGGTCAGGAAGCTATTTAAAGTTCATGGAGCAAATTAGTTTTGCTAATTATTTATTCAGCAGTTACTCTCACCATAACACTATTGCCAGCCTACTAGTTCATTATTTCATTTGCATATTTCGTGCGAGTATACGACTTCATTTCCGAAGCTGTGTTGTCCCCATTAGTTTAACTGCTGAGGAGAACTGCATGCGCTTCATCCGTGTACGTATCGTTATAAACATATATGTCGTGGACTGATAGATCTTTCCAAACGTGGACTTGCACTAGTTCCGCGGTGGAACAGACTGTGCCCAACAAACGGTAGAGTGTAAATCACATGAGATATACGGAATATTCAGCCAGAAGATCCGAAAATACAATCACAAATAGACTAACATTTGAAAAAAGACTCCATGGTAAATCAGACGAACTGCTTTGTCACAAGCATAATTCATGGTGCAAGGAAACAAACCAACGTATTCTATCTCTTTCAGTCTTGGTCAAGGAGCATTAGCTAATCCGCCCCAACATGTCGGAGGTTGGTTCAAGTGCGACAAGATCACACCAATGAAATTCCAGAACACGTTCCCAAGAGGCGACCATCGCTAACTAACTAATAACGGGAAAAATTTCCTTTAATAATTTACAAATATCTTTTAACTGAACTTCCCACTGCTTCGATTTGCCTTGCAAAACATTTGGACAGACCATTCCTCGGATGTCTTGAATCAAAAGTTGCATAGTTTCGAACAGTGCCAAATTATGGACAACAAAACAGTTTAGTTTTCTGGGATATTTACAGTTAGTTTAATCAGTCAATTAGTAATATATGTGTACTATCAAAAAAACGTTGTTCGGCTAGTTGTCGTATCGGTTAAGATGAGAGAAATTGCAGTTGTCGTGATCCTATTCTTAAATTAACAAAATTGGATGCTTTTTACACTTAAAAGTATTCCTAAACTCCATACTGCTCCCGGAATGCATACAAAATATAAATTACTTGGTTCAGTCATCTGGCGGAGACATTCTGGAAACAATGAAAAGAGTATTTATGCGATGCTAGACAGCTAAGCAACATCCTGTATGCCTTGGGTGCGAAAACATTGTAACTTAGGCAGCAACAAGACAATTTTGTGACAGTTTATGTAGTGGTATTTTGCCACTTCGATCCACTGTCACTGTCATAGGATTGAAAACCCCCATAAAAACAAGCTGACATTTACCATTCGATCTAACTATGGACAAGTGGCTTGCTGACATTAACCATTGGCGGCTTCACTCTTTTCATACATCAGTGAAGTCGGGACTCGTGTGCGCATGATCCGATCGTTTCATTCATATGTCACTTCCATATTTACAGATGATGGATTAGGCAGTACCCAGCCTTGGGGCCAGTCGGCCCACCGCCGGTCAACTTCCCCACTTGGCAGCCTTCTGTTGGCCGTGACTCCCTTCCTGAAAAATGATGTTATTTCAATAATAAAAGAAATAAAATGTAACAGAAAAAATCGATTAGCGATCGACAGGTTGTTGACCAACTTAGCTGATCAATGTCAGCCTATAGGCCGACCAGTCAACACCACTTGCATAGGTAAATATCTAACCATTTTAAGCTATTGATGCTGTGGGTTTCGAGTTTATGTTGAAAAAGGCTTCTAAGCTTCCCCGTGATTTATCCTAACTGGGACCTGGACGAGCTAGTGTTCACTGGTCGGGGTATAAGAAACCGCTGGACACCAAGACAACGGCGGTAATCCAACAGGTTCTGACCTGGTGAACGATTATTCTCAGTTAGTCAAGAATTGTTGCCGACTTTGTGTGCGATATCCTGACGTTCCCTCTTGATTATCAATTGGCAATGGTTTAGGTACGTTCCATGTTTGCTGAACATTATTTAATAAAAGCCAAAACAGATAGCTGTACCTGAGAGCACATCTGTGATTTTTACTTGATAAATGAAAGGTAACTTCCTTGTGCTTCACACAAGAAATACCGTCGCATTTGTTAAAATCGAACAGATCCATTTCCAGTAAATTGCGAACCTTTGTAAAGTTAAATCCGTTTATTGCCACACAGCTTCAGAGCATTATGAAATTTTGACCAATTCAATTCGCACCAGTAACCCGTCAGCAAGACAATGCCTCCTTTCAATTGCATTTCTATTCGTTCGATTTTTAAAATCATTTCTATTGCCTCATGAGTGCGAAAATTTTTCGACATGCTCCTAGAGTGTATGCTTTTTCGTAGATTTTTCAGTGCCTAATGTGAACTATTGTGAGCGAAAAGCCGAAAACCAATTTGTTTGGAAGAGTAAAGAGTTGAACCTTGCGGAGCAGGTCACATCATCTCGTCTGGATACCTCAGTGCAGCCAATTGTTTACCGTAGTCCATAGAATCTCTGTGAGCTTTGTAATACTGGGACGCTGGTACCAAATTGATGATTTTCGTTTCGTGTACTATGCAGAAGCTAAGGTAAGAAATCCTGATCCGCAAGTCAGGTGAACGAAACCCTTTGGTCAAACTCTACTTTGGAATAGAGTAGGCGCTATTTTATTCCAATTACCTTGTGCTCATTTGCGAACAGGACATGACCGCTTGAGTTTCAACAAATCTGGCTATCCGGTCATGTACTTAAAGAGGACAAAAATATGAGTCTTTTGAGCAAAACTTTGGCTCGCAATGCTTGTCGACGATCGTGCGTTTTTCAATGAAAGGTGAATTACTCTACGGTTTGGCATGGCCAATGCCAACTGCGTGCGCTGAATCGAATGCAACTCTGTCTCCGGTATTCTTTTACGGCGTGTAGACATTGCATCTCCTTGCACAAAGGTAGTAGTCATTTGCATTAAAAATCCCCTGGTAAAATGTTTACTCTTAAATTGTTAGACTTGCTGTAAATACTTTATCGCTGGCAACAAATGGGCAGTCAGTTTGGTGACATTAACTGGGAGTTCACCTACACATTCCAGGTACATAACGTATGCATTTTCCGAAGTAGGACACAGACAAGTATAGCAAGCAATCCAAATCCGAATTTCAAAGAATTATGTGATGAAGAAATTTCGATGTCATCTTCAGGTGTAAGCGCCTGTCTGCAATCAGCCATGTTGCAAAACAGATTTCTAGGGAATAATTACGGAATTGCAATGGCAGAGATTGCTTGATGTAACAATCGAGGTAGTAAATTCCATCATTATGTCCGTTATTGAAAATCTTTATTTGAAACGATAGAATATTGATTGGTGGTTTTGTCTCCAAATGTCAGCCTCCCGCTCACTTGGACCACTCGAAGAGACAAAAAATGAGGAAACGGCACAACAACTAATGGGAAAACATTAAGATGATTATATACTGATTACCATAGACTGAAGATCGAACACTGGGCAGAGATGAACATAGTAAACAGTACCCAATTCCAGAGACAAATAGTGAAACCGTTGCTGAGAAGCGAAGGCGATTTGTTGATTACTGTAGAAGAGCTTTATGTATACCAGTGTTCCTGGTCACTTTCTGAAGACATCAAACGTTTTCCTCCAGAAAATGTTGTTCTATCGATTGAGCATATTCTTTAAATTCATATCCCTAACTTTAATTACATTATATCTTTACTTCTATACCAATAATACATTCAGAAAAACAAATTGCAAAAACCGCCCCAACAATAATGAATCAAATAGCGGAATCATAAAAACACCTTCACAACATGTGCATCAAACCAACTGGTAACGCATCGACGCACTGCGATTTTTGCGCGCAGCTGATCACGCATTAGAAAATAGGATTGAATCATCAAAAAGCAGCATCTGGCCAGAAAAAAAACGAATTCCTCTGAACACCGGAGTATCTACTTCCAAAATGGTACTGTTCTGCCAACGAATATAGAAAAATACTCTCCTGAAAGTATTACTAGACTTTATGAGGAATATACGTTTTTGTGCATGAATGTGTGCTGTTTAAAGTCTTACCTTCGTGACTGACTTTCATTTGCCGAATTTGGCGTTTGCATAGCCACGGTGTATCATGCCTGCATGTCCGTAGTTTCCTAATTAATGCAATCGTAACTTGTTTCGTGTTATGTATAAGAAGAAGGAACCAAAAAATAGAGTCAGTAGCTTTTCATTTTGTGGCACTGAAAGTCCACCGAGTCCCGCCGATACTAATTGAAGGTTTTGAAAGAGGAAAATTGGCTCTTATTAGCGTAACCTAGGAATTTGCCTGTTTCTCGTGATCACAATGGGCATTAAGTTAACAAAAAAGAAAGTTATCCAGAAGTTTAACTTTAAGTAGTAAATATGCTTAAGTTTGTGGTCAAAAGTACACGACTAACAGCCTAACTGTGATACCCTCCGGAGATCTAATGCATCGGTCTTTCGCTTGAATATCCATCGTAGTGATAAACCAAAAAAGGTTGTTTAGTTGTTTCCTGGATTCCATCCAAATGACAGATGCTAATCAGTACGGACACCATGTATTCATTTGCAATGCGCGACTGATCTTTCGAGTAGGCTGATATCCATCAGTGCTCTGTAAAGCATTAGTCGCTATCCCACTGATTCAGACTGCACATAAACATCCAAAACTTTTGATTTCGCTTCGATTTAGATAAAAGATATCTTGACGCCCTTGATATGCGTGGACCACATTGTAAATATTTGCAACTAGTATGATCTACAGTTATTGATGTCAAAAATGAACACAAGAATATGCTTTTGTTTCTGCAGTGACAGAGTCATATACCCAAGCTTGGTAAAAATATTTGCACCGCTGTTGTTATTCCGTCACGATGAATGACAAAATAAATCACAAATAATTGGACGTTGTATTTAAGCAAACGGTAATTCAGACTTTACGAATATACTGCTGTGCATTCAAACAACTATTCGTTCGACAAAGAGTATAAAGTATTTTTGTCGAATCAGTGTCAACGTTTCCGGTATCAAAAGCCAATAGGACAGATGAGCTTGGTAACCGTTGAGTGTTGTTCATCAAGCCCGAGTGGAGCGACAGTGAATTTTGTAATCCCGATCGATAGGTCAAAGCAACAAAATTATGGACCTGGTTTGGGCCATCCACTAACTTCTGAGCCTTTTTCAACATTGCATTTTAAGAAGACGATTAGTCAAATAAATTCATCGATTGATTATGTAAACGAATGCAGCAGCGCATGTTTTTTTTTTCGCGGCGAGCGACTGTTCATTCAAACGATTTTATTTATTACTCCAATAATTTTCTTCAGAATGCCGTACGCGCCAAATCATTTGCGTGTCATCCTCATCACTTTCGTCTGCAAGAAGTAAAATGCCTCTGTAACCGCTCGACGAGAAGTTCTTGTAACACGAATACGATACACGCAGTCGGCAATGAGCCTTTCAAACTTGAGATCCCACACATTCGTTGAACAAAAATCTGTTTTAATGTTCTTCGAAATTCTGGGATTCTTCTGCAGAAGTTGTGCTGAAATTTTCAATAGATATTTTTGAGTGCTCAATGAGTAAAAAGTCTGGTTACATTGATGAGCATTTCCTACTAACTTTCCTTTTTTCCGTCATCATGTGGGTTATACAGAGGGAGAAGACAGTTTTCTCGCTATATTTGGGGTAAAATGTTTTTTAGTTTGTCTTAATTGTTACACTCGTAACTTCACCAATTAGCTGACTTGTTTTTGTAACATGTACGTTTTTATCGCATTCAAACTACTCATCAAATACGAGAGAATAATCACCCAAATTTGTCAAATAAAGAATCAAGAAGCAAAACGTCACGGAAATGTCCGACCAATCCAAAGGTGGATGACTGTTCTGACAAACCAAGTTGTGTCTGGATACTAGCAAATGTATAAGGCACCATGGAAAAACGGATTCTATCAATAAATACGTTTGCATCAGCTAGTTAATTGTTTTGATGTGTTTCACGTCAATTATGAGTTTCAGCATTTTTTACTCCAAGCAATAGACCATCAGCTTAGAGCCAATAATTGATTATTCTGCTTCCGAGTTCTCTGCCTAGGGATTTTGCGGTCGTCGCTTACGCAGGCAGGCTGGATTATTGGAAAGGACATCTACCGAGTAAAAATTGCCCGCGAAAAACGATCTCCTGGCCTCATTGCTGTCTACCGTGTTAGGAATGTGACACTGTCTTAAGAACATCAAAGCAATGAAACACATGCCTAAACATCAGTGACTGACCCAATGGCCACGTTGGTAACTGTTTGTGATTTTGCCGTTCAAAATGGATCCGACTGGGTTGCAGTCATCATTCATGTCAACGGCCCCGACAAGTATGGCTGTCTCATTGAACGTCCACAGTGATCTCATAGTTGACCTGGTTGATTCAGTTGCACACGGAGTTTTCTGGATTAGGCTAAGGCATTTCATGAAAATTTTCGATAGCTCTTGGCTTCAGATATTACTCGCTAGTGAGCTAGTAGTCGAAGAAGAAATATTCATAGGATTATATTTGGATATGTTTATTGACTGCAAAGGATATTACAAAGGATTGATAGAAAAGCGAAAATGCACAAAGCACAGAAGAAGCAATTTCACTGCCAAGTAAGCCGGCGGTGGTGGGTTTACAAATAAAGCTTTACTGCCTACCTGACATGCGATGCAACGCAATCATCTGGACACTAACAGCAATAAAACAACCAATCCCTTATCAATGGTGGCTGTTTCCACTCCACTGTATGCCGCTCATAAACGTCAAGTAACCGGATGCACTATTTGTTTGCCTTGATCTGTACTGTCTATCCTAAATGTTAAACAATCAAGGAGGACCAGTTCAATGCATTCGACGGAAACCTTTCCCATTAGGTTTGCTCCAATGAGTTTCGTCTAGTTGACATTGTCTTTGCACTAATTTGTCTTCCTTTACCTGCATCAGGGATGCAATTCTGAAATTCTCTGACATAATCCTATTTAGACTTGACCAAACCTATCTGGTGCGTTTTGCTGCGTGTAATACCTTTACTATTTCAGATCTGATTTACTAATCCCTAAAGCGCCAAACTTCAGAGTGAATTATTCCATGTTTCCCGAACTGTCCGGCTTACGTTTGCTAACTCATTGTCAGGGTTTTCGGAGAGAAACAAACGAAGGATTTATTCACGATTCAGTGTGGCCATGTCTGGGTTAGATAATTTTATTCTCAAATAAACCCAAAGGGATGGTAATTGATTTCACGCTACCTAAATATCTTATCCTTGTCGAGAATTCCGATGTAGGCACGGATTAAAGCTTTGCTTCGAAATAAGAACACGAGTGAAGAGTTCTCAGTTCGATTATCCAACTGGACCTTTGAACTACGTCTGGGAACACTCATGCTTACCAATTTCAATCTAAATTTCACATGGCATGACACGAGACTCAAATTTTAATATAAAAAATCCTTGTAATACGAATCTCTGAGTAGTAAATCCATGATTTCGCAATCTACTGAAGCACTACTGTTCATATCATGGTTGAATAATCAATCGGTACCGGACTGAATTTCCTTGGAAATCGAACATTGTACTGGCTAAATTATTCCAATATATTAAAAACGAAGGCATTCACCAGGGAATCATTATCATCGGAATTATCAAACCCAAATTAACGCGGTCTATTTTTCACTTCGATCCTATGTGCACAATATTAAGCTAGAAAATAAAAGCGTCGTGCATTTGACTTCCATTTTTGTAGCAAAAGCACCTATGAATAGCCCCGCGCAGTTCACGGATTCAGTTGACCAAGTACCGGTTATTGCACGAGCAGAATAAAATGCAATTTCTTTAGTGCAGATTTTGTGATCTGACCACAGCCGTAGTCACTATTCAAATCAAACAGGTCCGGTTACACGAGCTAAAGGAAAACTCTATTAATAAGTATTTCTGGAAGAAAATGGGTTTGCTTTCTAAAACTACCTATTCACATTTGTTACTTCGTATGGCGCAGCATTTTTTAAATTTATTTTTCACATCTGATTACAGTAAAATAGTACAATGAAGATAATTTTTTTCATAGCTGAAACATTCGAAAACGTTCTAAATCTTGCGGTCGGCAAGTCGTCGTTAACAAATTACACCGCAGGCTCTCATACGTTCCATGGTAGTGCAGTCACAGTCATTTGCCCGCGAGCTGGTCGTTTAATTGGCCGTTCTGTTCTTAGTAACCAATGGGTAATAGGAAACTGGCTATCTTTTCGACCAGTTCACTAATTAATAAGCTATGGGAATGCTGTCATCCAGTCCAGTCAGTCATATTCAGATCCTGATATCTGTTTCCGACCCATACTATAAAAGGAGTGCATTTTTAGCCCCGTTCAAGTGCACCTTACGTAATACCTTATGATTATTTTCTTACCGGAAACTGAACGAGATAGGGGATCACTGATCGGGGATAGTCCAGAAGGTTGGGCAAAGACACAATGTTAAACAATCAAAATATATGGTATGGAGACTGAAGAGGGTTTGGTAAAATGACAGCAAGCCGATGATATATTCTACATGCATTACTTTGGCACCCAAACTGAAACTTACAAGGCTAATTGAGAACTGAATCACAAATGACATTGAAATTCTCCTTAAAATATCTTAGACTTTGTCCTATATATCCGGTTTGAGACTGTACCTGGCACGGTAAGGAATATATAAGGAGTGGAAAAGGAATGGACTATCTATCTAATTACTCTTGGACTGATTGATAACTGTTATTCAACACTAAACAGTACTCTAATGGAAGACTGAGTCTGAAATATTCCGACAATGTTAGCGGAAAACCCTCAAAATAAGTACTCCGTAAAACAAATTATTTCCGGCGCCAAAATACTAAATCGTGGATTTGTATGAGGTATAGGAATGAGGGTATTAGCACTGTACGAGTTGAGTTCCAAAGTTTACTTAAGAGAAATTAATATTGTCTATGCCTTCAGTGTAAAATTGTGTGAAATTTACTCTCCTCGTTTGTTTGTAACGATTGTTAAATGCGGAGTCATTCGCTACCCGCGTTTCAGACCACTCTATAGGGTGCGCACACTGTGTGCGATAACTACAAACGTTTAGACAAAAACAATTTTTACTCCATATTCCAATAAATACATGTTACCTTCCGTCTCAGACCAACCAACAGTGCAGTTGAAGATAGCGGTGTCTTTTAGAAATAGTTGACTCCATATTCATTGTACCACATGTGCTATGCAATATGTCCGTTTTGCTTGAAACAAAAATCACTCAATGATTTGGATTCATCCAGTTTTAACTAAGGAAGCCTAAAATTTTCCCCGAAAACTGGAACTTTGTCGTAATTTTTGCTTATGAATTGGAGTGATAAGGCTTTTGAACAAGTTATCAACCAAAGATAAGCAAGCATACCAGCCAGGATTAACACTTGTCTAGAGAAACTGGAAGGGGTTTCAACGAGAAATACTCAACGTACGTTACGCTGAAATGGAATATTGATTACGAATCTACTATTCCGTCTAACATGTCAAAATTACGCAAAAAACATCAAGAAGAATCAACGAAAATTCAAAATTATCTAATATAGTTGCGAGTTTATTCGATAACAAGAACAAACCACAGGATTATCGGAACTTCTGGCGAGCGGATTTCAACAGGATTTATGAGCAAATGAAATCGTGAGTTTAATTTATCTTATTCATTTACATGTTATTCCATGTTTTTATTTGTCCGGAATAACAAATGTTGGGGATATTACTTTTGGATGCTGACATGGAAAGTTTGGATGCGATTATGTTTCGTCAATGGTGCACGGCAAAGCTTTATTTTTCTCCCCCCCCCAAAAGATTGTATAATGTGTTTTTATTGATTGTAAACTCATTGACGAAATGGTAAATCGGGCTACATTGAACATTAGGCAAATCAACTGTAAGGCATAAGAGAAGCAGAATTTGTATCAACGAATGATTTGTGTTAGCGCAGAACGGATCTAGGCTTATCAAATAGCAAATTGTAGTGATTTTTCCCGAGTAGAGATGGAAGTTCCATGAATACCGTCATGTATGCTTTTGAGTTGTTAACGCAAATCAGCGACGAGTTTCATGTAAGACTCATGGATGCGTCTTGAAATCTTTAATCTAATTCGATCACTGTTCTGTTGGTGGAAGATGACTATTTCTTAAAAATGACACTTAATAATACCCGCGGAATTAGCTGCATCATGAATTTTGTTCGAATGATCAATGGGCTTCAGCCGACGAAGCATAAATGCACAAGCGCTTACGTTGCAGAGAATGAAAGTTCATGGCGCTTACGCGATCACACGATGCGAACAGCAACGACAGTATTTCCGAGTTGGTTGATCACCTTCCTCACTGGATACCGAGAGAGAAGAAGAATGTCCTAATTAGGATTCGTGGAATTCATGTCAATTCGGTTTACATTTTTCAGTCCAAATCGTTTTCTGGATGTGACGTGTCTCAAGTATACTGACCTAAGTCGCGATATCGTTTTCCGGCGTTTTATCCGATGCGTGTTGAGCATTGTGTTCCGAGATGAAATTAATGTTCTTCTTTGATTTGTCTTAAAACCCGTGCTACGATCCTAACCTTGCAAAAGATTTAGAGGTGGATATCTGTTAATATTCAGTCCAGAATTAACATTGCTTCTGACTGAACGTTGAACTCGTAAAACCAGAAATAGTTTTTCTTCAAGTAGAATGTGGACCACGCATCTCACCGCTTTGCTGCCTTGTCAGAGGGCAATTACGAACCACTTTGCAGACAGTATTCTGCTTGTTAACTACAGACGTCATAACCTAGCAGGTTAATGATCAAATGCACATAGCTTGGCTTTCTTTACTTTTTCTCTACATAACCCGACTGTGCAACAGATACTAATGACTGAACGAAATCACGAATTGCTTGTAGTTGATCTATGCAAGATAAGTTTCGTGTTAATATGTGCAGAATATTTATCATTCGTAAATTACATTTTGTGCTTATTTGATTGGGGAATCGGGTGCCGTCTCTGGTTATCCATTTTGTTGATCGCTGTTGTACACTATTTTTCCCCGCGTCGAGAAATCAACTAACGGATAATCAGTTCGCTCTACAACGTATTTAAAGTTCAGAAGTGAAAAGGACTTATTCCAGATTTGTTTAGCCTACCTTTGCACATTCGGAAGCTATACGTGATTATGTTCCGCCATTCTGTCACATGTGAACAGTGAGTCTCTTGTTCTGTTAACAAGAAATATCACTTTATTGCGTTTGTATAGTCGTTTGTATATTAAATTTATCGTGTATTCAATTAACCTAAATCAAGTCATGTCATCTCCATTGTTGTCCAGAACCGAGGCAGTCCCACTTGTCTGACAGGCCTTCCTGCAATGAGATTTCGCAGACCCGTGCATTTAGCGCGGCGTTTCGAAAAGGACCCTGTGAGCCATCTTTTTATGTCTTGCTGTGCTGGCGTTTGGTAAGAAAGCGACCGTTAAAGTTCTCAGTCCTAAAGCAGACACTCGGTCGGGGTGTGATTTATTTTGGTCTGAATAGATCACTCTCCATTCAGCTAATATTACTGGGAATAATTCACAGCTATTCTCACTGCGTTTTCTTTTCTGTGAGTACCCTCCCATTTCATCTTCCACGGTAACCACCTGGCTTAGTCGCGTAACATACATGCTCAATTCAAATATCCTCGATGGCAGGAAACAATAAATACAGTTAAGATCAGACGACTTAACTCGTTCAAAAATAAGAGTCCGAAACAAACCTCAGTTGGTCTAAGAGTCTCTTCAAACCACATTCTGTACCTTATATTTCTCCTAGCTCACAATTGCTTGTTCGAAATACTCGCCACAAGCGAATCATTTGTTGCCGTTTTACAGCCAAAACTCCGGAATTTATCGTCAATAGCCCGCTATGGATAGAACGGCTACAAGTACTTTAATTTTCAGTAAAATGTATGCCTTTTGTAAGAATGCTGCGGAAGGTTACTCGTGATTGATATTTACTATAGAATGTTGTCCGATTGTTTTGCTGAATTGATCTACACGCTGTCAGCGCATGAAAAAGTACCTGATTTGCGTCTAATTATGTGTAGCACATACTCTCTGGACCCCCTTATTAGTTTGTTTACGCATTGATGCTGGGTGATACTTTCACTGGTTTTCGGATGAGGCTGGGTTTTCTGTTATAGTACTTGCCAGGTCGGCCATGCAATACTTTTGAAAGTCGACATTCCAGTACACGATGCATATGAACATCGCTTGTAGATTCCCTGTCAGTAACCGAGTGATTACGCGCTATAGGGAGTAAACTACCATCTTCGTTAATTTGTGATCGATATCCTGTGATGCTGTGTAGCTTATTCATGTCTTGGTACATTGTGCATCTGGCCCCTCAAAATGCTGCATCGATCAAATTTTTGGCCCCGCTGTTTGTCCAACTAGGACTTTTGTATTATTCCTCGCATTATTTGAAGTTAATAGCCCCGGAAAAACGTAAATTCATGCCGACTTTGTGAGGAACGGATATTGATCTGTTGTAAGCAACAGTAAGCTTAGTTGAAATCACCAAAGAGGAGAGCAACCTGTAGATCAAAATAATAAGAGTATCATTCATATTTTACGAAGGAATCTGCTAATTCATGTTTAGCTTATGGAATCATTTTCTGATATTGGCTAACTGAACGACCGACAAGAAAACGTTTTTTGCAACAATTGGCCACAGTGGGTTTGATTTTGTTTATGTTAGTCATACAAGGGATCTATATGAACCTTAAAACAAGGTTTGATTAATTAACCAAACATGTCGGAAACTATAAATTGTAGGCCCGCAGGGATCTTATTCAAGTCCACCAAACTTTCGCGTTGATCTCCAAATACTTCAGACTTATTAGGGGTGGATATTACAGGCTCCCAGTTGACTCCCCAACACCAACGCCCCTTGAAATGTACGTTTCACATGAGGTCTTCTGAGGAAGTCCGATGCCTTATGTTGGCAGTGTTCCCACTGAAATGTAAAAACAAAAGTGAATCCATGACACCGTCCACAGAGTCCACACAGTCCATTGTTACTCATTCCAGATGAGATGACCATATCCGAATTCCAGGGCGATCCTACGGGGCATAATATTCTGTGTTCGCCGGCATCCCTGACAAGGGGGTGTTCTGAGCACCCAGGATGTTTAGTATCCATCAAAAGGACGTAGAAGCGGAGCACGTAAGCACCAGTCTTCAGCGAATTAGGTAAAACACAGACCGTCATCCTCCCTTGTGGGCTGAACCATTTGGTCAAAGATTTAGAGTAGGGCACCGTGCGTCATCCCTTTACCCCGGTTCGGGAACCGGTTGGTATTCAGCCCGCTAAGGAATCATCGATCCGGCTTGACAGCGGACGATGTACAGATGGGTTCTGCGTAATTTATTATGTGTAATGAGCCATACGCGGATCCATTTTCCATTAATTCTGGTATATTTTGTCGTCCTTCACAACGGTTCCGATCGCACATGATCAGTATTGCGATTTGCGTAAAACTTATATGCATGTTTTTAACCGCTATTTGTATTATTTTTTTCTGGAAATGTACGGTGACCCCCGTCAATTTTTCCGAATAACAAATTGTATTTCGGAGAAACGGTCTAAGTTTGACAGATATTTAGAATTGGGTAAACAAAAGACAATTTCGCTTGCAAACATGACAATTCTATTCCATATGATCCTCAAAAGCACTCGCATTTCATGAACAGAGTCGAAAAACAAACTGAAATTCGTGCATTTTACTATGCTTTACGTTTAGTTTATCCCAATTACTAGGAGCATAAAAGTAGTCTGTGCATCGATTCACAGAGTTTCCGAAGACGAATTCTTACCTGTGGGAAAATGTGTGGCGGGGACATTCAAGAAACAGCGTAATAACAGCGATTTGCTCTGTGGTACAGAACAAACGGTTCTATTCCAGAATGACCGAATGTAGATTGGGGTTGAAAATGGAATATCAGTCCGCCTGCACAACTAATTGGTAATTTCACCAAGGATATGCTTCACCAACTGACAAAACCTCGTATTACTGTGCCTTAGTAATAATATACACATGATACGAATTCAGGGAGGCACTTGAAGGACTGGGTTATGTCACCAGACATATCTTTTACTTTATTTGATTAGACAGTTTGTTACAACTAACCGAGAAATTTACGTTAAGCTCTCAATACTCCAGGAGTGTACATTTTCAACTATTTTGCTTAATTTAATAAGAAGATATTGGTTGAAAACCTGGAAATATATGCTGCAAAATCTAAGAATTTAAGCTGTTTGGCAGAGAACCATCAGTTCGTGCCACGAAACATGTTACCTTGTCATAATCGGAATTGTTTGGTACGCATATAACCTAGAGATAACTGAACATCAAGGATCGTGTATGAGCAACACCAATTTGCACGAAAAATGATTTAATCATCCTTGTCTTCGTGGGATGTTACCCAGAAAATAGTTCCTGACTTTGTTCACTCCCTATCCGCATGGGAAAACCGAAACGATCTCTTCAAACATTGGTGCTATCTTAGGTTACATGAGAATATTATTAATTTTCGTTGACTATTTTATATTAGCCAATCAAGAACTCGTCAGTGGATGCACTCATCTACTCGCTTCGCAGAAAGAGACCGGAATCCATTGTTTCATGAATAAATTGATCAGTTCTGAAATTGGCCTCGACTATTCCCTATTTGCCTAGGCGGTGCAGTAAAGGTTACTATAGTGAGCTTATTTCGCGATCCCAAATATTCATGTCCGGTTTGCCTTTCTGCTTGGACACAATGCGCGGTACTGCCGGTGCATATTAATAGCAATTTTAGTGCAGAAATCGCACGATGCACATTTCCGCGTTGATTGTGATCTGATGCTACTCACAGCCCATTGGTTCAATTAAGTTGTAATAAATAGATAAACCAAACGAACACAATTCCCTTGTCAGTTCTCACCAAGCCATAACGGGCCAGTTTATGCTCTCTCAAAAGCTTTCTTCCAACTTTCCAATCTCTGCCAAATCACACATGATTTAATAATGCTGTCAACAAATGCACACTCAAACCACCAGCTATAACTGCTTGTATGTATGCACATGCATATATATTGTATTCGTACTGTTAAAGTGCATTGTGTAACTTATCCATTTGTCCGTTTTAACAGTGTTGTTCTTGTACAAATAATCGAATCTTACATTGACTGCTTGAAATAAAACGAGAAACAAATGTTTAACCTCGGCATTTCGTTCCCAAGGGACAACGTTCGTTACACAATGGCTCGTTGTCAGTAGATACTATCGTTGAAGCAGCATCAATTAGTCAATTGAATAGTCTGTTGGAATGGTAGCATCTAAGAAATAACTGCAAACCAACTACCGAAAGCGCCAACAGTACAAATGAATTATCAAATTTCAGATTAGATCGCAAGAAATGAGCAAACTATTTGGAACTTACGGGAACTGCAAAGAGTAAGTTTCGTGAGTATAATCTGATGGAAGAATCGTGCTTATCTACACTGATGGGTTCGTTGCAGCTTAGAACTGCATGCGATATTCGGAAAAATGTTCACTGCAATGAGTTTCGTTCGGGATTTATTTTGAGTAAGCCAATGAGAACATTGCTTTTAATTCATACGAGAACAATACTGGGATAAAATTGAACATCCGAGTGGGAGTCGCAGTGCTTTAACGAAATGGCCGGGGCAACTATTTACCTTTCATTTTGTTTAAGACCACAAATAAAATAGACTGACGCGCAAGTGCAATCATTATGATCTGTCCAAACCACACGGGTAACTGCGGTGCTTTCGTTTAAACCAGTTTTCTTCGTTGAATGGTCATTTTATTAGTCAAATTCAGAACAGGTTTCAGATTGGTAGTATTCCCTTCCTTTCAAATACATATAACTGAATCGCTAGGAAATCAATTCTAAGAGAACTTATCTACAAGCGAAATATCAATGCGTTCAGATGCAACGAATGTGCAATGGGATAAAATGTTTTTATCACATTTCACTTGGCTCGCATAGCCATGTGTTTGCTAGTATGAAAGATTCACTCGCCTGCTTTACATCCGAAAATTCAACGCTGCCGTGCGAAAATGCCTCGGAAACCTTCCGCCTTTCCGGATACAGTAAACAAGTTGCATGGAATTGTCATTTAGATGTAAGTAGCGAAATCGAATTTCCTATTCAACATAACGCCTGGCACCGCGTGCCGATTGAATACAGCCAAAGATCACTCGGAAAGCTTTTTTGATCTCGTTCAGATGTCTTGTTAACAACCATCAGTAAAGGACTGACTATAATTTTTTAGTATTTTGCTTCATCTTTTCATGATTTAACAATTCACATCATTTTTCAGGAAGGGAGCCGCGCCCAGTGGAAGGCTGCCAAATGGGGGAGTTGACCGTCAGTGGGAGGCTTCGAATCCGCGTACTTCATGTTCAAACGCCACGATCTTATCTGCTTGGCCACCGCCGGCCATTTCTAATTAAGTGATACAACCGGGTTATATACTGGGTGGCATTGTACTACTGTTTCAAACAATACCTGGTGTCCAGTTAGTTCATTTTCTTTCGAGAGCATTTTTCGCGGTGTCTCAGATGTACAACATTGTCTGGGTAAGCCGAAGGTCGCGAATTCAGTTTTTGCCTGTAACATTCATATTTGGATAGATAGTACTTAGGTGAATTTCAAATTTTCCACCGAATAAAATATCACTCATCGTTTGCTTCTTCCAACTGTGCATCCTAGCTTAATGGACATTATTCTGACATACGTTCTCAACAATATCCGCAAAAATAGACGTGTGGACGGGATTTCCGTGTGACCGAATGCAAGGCATGTACGAGATGTCAATGCTTCTATCAGACACTTGTCTCTGAAACTAATAGGACTAAGGGATCCGAAGTTCTCGTATTACTTATTAAATAAACGATTCGTAAGAGATAAACTCTGCCATTATGTAAATTTTCTTATTATGCGTATTATTTGTCATCAAAGTGGTGTAGAATTTAATTTCGCGTCGTTTAACGTAGTGGGGAATGAATGATGAATCAGAATGGACTGCAAATACGTTGATTGGATCCGGTTTAGATATGGATTGAACGCATGTCAAGATACCGTGCAGTGTGGTACTCGCAGGTCCGATGCCGTGGCGAATGACATTACTTTCGACGGGCCACCAAACCACTGCAAAATGTTGTGTATTTTTATAAAACATGTAGTGATGAACGCAATAAAAGTGTATGCATGCAGAATGACTGGAAAACTGATATCAGTGCTCGAAAGGCTATTCACACCGATATTGGAATTTTCACAACAACCCCAAGCACGACTCGAGCTAGAATGTGGCTTACCGCTTTATTTTTTTCAAATAGTTTGTTATTCTTTTCTCTGTCAAAGAAATACTATTGCAGTTAATTTTCTGGAAGTATGCCGCCTAAGGGGAGTCGTCCGGAAGTGGGAGAATTCGAACAAGCGACCTTCAGGTCCAAACGTCATCAACTTATCCACTTGACAGTCGCCGGTCACAGCAAGTTATACTGTTATCTTCCTGAGTCAGAATGCCACATTTCGGCTGGAAGCGAAACACAAATTCGTTTAGAAATGTTTGAATAATGTATTATATTTACCGATAATTTTGAAGATTTTTACTTTCAATACCTTAGGTTTTCGGTTCGCAACAGGTTCTAATAACTTACTTGGGGCTTTGGATAGCGCGTTGTTTGCCGCTAGTCGAGCTAACCACGTCACACACGCACACAAACGCACACGCACGTTCTGACAATGCCATCTCGAATGACGACGAACCGTTTGTGATCAAACCGCCATAATCAAAGCGACCGCCGTCCCAAACACTTTCCCATATACCAATTTGTGTAAGACTGTGTTGTTACCTTTGAAATGAACAACAAATTAAATCCTTTAATAAGACCGCTGCTACTATTCGTATCCGACTGGACATGTACTTATTTGGATCTGCTTGCATTACGATAAACAAGAAAGCGATCAAAAGCTAGGAACTCCTTAGAATATTTCGAATTGATGAATCCGTATGCATTTGCCTAACCGGTGAACACAAGTTTATAAGTACAAAATAGGCGAATCGAACGGTCGCGTGGTTGAGAATATAAACCGCAAAACGCGGCGGGAAATAATGTTCGGAGTTGTGCTGGAACCCGAAGATGATTAGGGAGCAGCTGCCGCATAAGGGGTAATTCTGCGGATGGTGACCATTTGGATTATTGTGAGACTAGTTTTTTAGCTAATAACAAAATTTGTGACAGCCTTTAATTGAAAGCAATTGGACTCCTAACAGCAAATCGTGAGAATATTCGCCTGCATACCGTGAAGTAAATCATGCACCCAGTATAATGAACCGGAAAGGGCAGTGACTTTTTACCGAAGGCAAAAAACTGTTGTGATCAAATAAACTCATATATAGTAGCACCGTAAACTAATTTTCAGATAATCAACAACTCGGACGGGCAACTCGGTTGTTTCTGTTTTACTTTTGTCTTTTCTGTAGCTAGTGCGGTAGAATGCGTTAATGATGTGTGTATAGACCCAAAGTTTAGCGAAAGTAAGTTTTTGGATTCGATGACACCCGATTCATCATATCATAAATTTTACACCTTATAGTTATTCCGTATGCTTATGGAAGCTCTAGAAGCATTGTAGACAGGTGAGAATGAATGCGCATTCAATATAACAGTCAATTAGCTGCTATGAGTAGATTTCGGCGACGCAAATCGCATTGTTGTTCAGGGATGCCCCGAGGAAGAAACAAACAAAGTAGGAATTGGGGGCGCATTCGTTAAAATATTGCGAAATTCAAATGCATCTACACGACAGTGGGCATTTTGCTCTGGACCGGAAGAGTTTGTTAACATCATATTTTACTGGTTTTGAAAAAAGCGCACTTGTCGTAGCAACGGTTGTCACCGTTCTCTGTGATTGACATGGAAACTGAGATTGACGACGAGTAAAAATCGGACGAGTTAACAGCGTCAGTGAGCATTTGCACCTTCATCAAATAACAAAAATCCTAAAGGTCATTTGAACGGGCACAACGAGCCTGACGGAGAACAGAATAAAAGTTCATTTATGCAATAGGCCTCAAATTCTGGATACATAAGGCGCTGATTTTCCTTTATTTGAACATTTAAGGCGGATTTGTTTGCGTTCACATACTACGTGGATGCTGCAAATTATGGAAGAGGAAGCAGTAAAAAGCAGAATTAATACAACCAGAAATGACACAAGCAAAAGCTGTGACCTTTCGTTTGATGGACGTTTGGTTTTATACGAATGTATATCTTCCTGCCGTAATAATTGCCACAATATTTTGCTGCCCCGCTATCTGTACAGCCAACGTTTATTCTTCGGTTACGTTTGTTGTATCCGATCTCTTGTGTGGCAGGAGTCTGAACCTAGTTATATTTGTCTAGCGAATCCTTTCCGTCACCATTGGTGGGCGCTCAGTCTCGAACAGAACGATCGTGGCGGGATCACTTGAAAGTGAACTGGAGCAATTGGCAAGTGATCTCGACGTAACCGCCATTGCTTACGGCGCACAAGTACGTTTTCAGGTTTCGCAGTCGCACTGACCATGGCGAATATCAAAAGAATCAGCTTTGGAGATATGCATTCCAGACTTCATTTTGCCACGCACCCGTCCAAAACGTTTGCTTTTAGACTTTTTTTATGAAACGAAGATTCTCAGAGTAATCCAATTTTGTTCAGTCTTCTAACGGTTATCAAGATGGACAGATTATTTCTAAAATTCAACTTGTAAATCTTATAAATTTATTGTAAATTTTTCACCTAGGTAAAAAGTGGCGGGAAATTGTTTGATAGAATTTTTTACTCGTTTTCCGAATCAATGATAAGTCAAGAAAAACTCACAAATTTACTTGTCTAGATCTGAATTGCCCCAAGTATATCCAAAATATAGACTCGATTAAGTAATTATTGGAAATTGAAGTAGTTAAAAACAATGAATGTTCCAGAGTTAACTATGCGTCTTCAGCAGTTATTTCATTTTTTTCTATGGACAAAATATTTCGTCGTTCTCGCGTTTTTCTTGGAACTGTAGCGAAATATATGTATATATATATAAAAGAAGACATATTGGAAAGCAACAGATATTCATCTATGTCAATGCACTTGCCTAGTGTTGAATAGGGTTGTCAGTCAACTAGAACGGTGTCACTTTGGACGATGATATCACGAGGACAAAATGGCAACACAGATCGAATTAAATTTAACCATATCAAGGGCTTTTTACAATCATGTAAAACATTTGGAATCTGTTAGACACGTGAACTATTCGACTAGGCAAATTCATCATGAGTATCAAACCTAGACACGTCCACGATGGCCGGGCCGAAATGAAGGAGGCCGATTGCACGAACTGATTCGAGCAGCATAACCAGCTCTATTGCGAGAGCTCATATTGCAAAACCAACTTAGTTTGTTTGCGGTTGTTCACTTTGTAGCGTAGAACTATTCTATACTCGTCAAGAAGCTGCATCTTCAGACTATCCTGAATTGAATCATTGTTTAAAAACTAAAGAACAGACGATGATTGTTTTTGATTTAATGCATTTTTCTTCCTTTCTGAATAGAACACTTTGGGAGGCCCAGCTATCCTGTTGCGTGGCAACTGAAATTCAAGCACTTCTGCAAGTGCTCGTAAAGAAGCAGTAAACACCAAATTTTATTAGGACAAGTTCTGATCGATTTTCTCATTTGAATCCTTTTGATGAAAGTTTGTTGAAAACATTCGTCAGAACAACACACACATGGAAGGTGAGTGCAACTGGACCTATTACGATGGGAATAGGGGCGACGTTTCTAAGCTGACGTCATTTATTCCATTATAATGCAAAGATAACAAAAGAAATGCCAAGGCCCTGAAAATCAAATTGGACTCGACGAAGGGAGATACTTTTTTAGTAGGTGTGATTTTGGATGTGATTTTTGATACGTAATAGGGCAAGCTGGACCGATTACCATCGACTATTTTATGTTTGCTTGCGGTGAGGATTACATCAAATGGCTGATCATTAGGAGTATCAGCCGAAAATGTTTGATTCTCTATTGATAACTTAATTTTTCTATTGGATTTTATCATTAAACATTGGAATGCAAGCAAAATAGCAGCCCAAAGCAGGGACTATGGGTGCGAAGCTTGTAGGCAACTGCACGATTACTACGATTTGATGGGCATAAAATATTTCGCGCTTACATCAAACATTCACAAACCGTTAGCGTTCGTGGCCGAATACGGCTTTTCGTGGTGAATTGCCCTGTTTTTTTGCCCAGTTGTTGCAGTGCCCCTCTTCTCTTCTGGTAGGTAATCACACTATTTTGCCATAATCGTGTTATTAATGTGTCTGAAAATGTTCACATTGATAACCGTACCTGCACACGTATGACGGTGTGAAAAGTTTACTTATTTTGTTCTTATTTCCTTCGGTCATGAAATAACAGTGCAAATAATTTCCAGAACGGGGCCGCATCCCGCTAACATGGGTGTCAAATAGAAGTCGACAGGCAGCTTCCAAATGGTAACTTGCAAACTTAAATGCTGTATCCATTTGACCACCGCCGGTTAGAGAATGTTGAGCGTTTCCATTAAAACAGTAACCTATTAGCTTCAATGGCTTCTGACCTTTTATTTTTCATCGAATCTGGGTGCAAATGGAAAGATGAAACTCCCATTTCTGTGGTAAGAACATGTCTTTGTACCTTTTGTCTACCCTACGTATCATTACTGCGCGCCAATCCGTGTGTCGGCCGACTCATTGGAATCACAGTAATTGAGGAAAGGAATGAGCACGGGACGGGATGAAAAAAACTGTGCGCAATTCTGCATATTTGATATCGTTTCGTTCTCCATTTGCATGTCATACGCAGTCCATTGGAATCCTTAATGGGATGAATACCACCTGTTTGTCCAAACCGGAGTAAGGGGTTGACTAAAGGAGCCTAACACCAAGCCAAATGGTCTAGCCTACAAGACGGCAGGAAGATCTGACGTTTGCATTACTTACTGCGGACCAGAGACTAAACGCCCAGTTATTAAACCCATCGGGCATCTAAGCATCCTAGATGCTCAGAACACCTCCTCGCCACAGAAGCCAATTAGCGTAAAACCGTATGCTTCCTGCGTTTCATGTGGTTGGTTTGGACTGTGGGTTTAGCCATCCCTACTAGGATGCTTACCGAAGACCAGTCAACCCAATGGGATGAAGCGGCCGTTCACCATCGTCCTGGTACTTTTGTGGGAACGCTTCCACCACTAGAGGGTGGGGTGTAGGACTTCTTGGGCAGGGTTTATTTGAGACTTACGTCATTTGTATGGATTTTGATAGGCAACTACCTTATTCTGAGCCAAATGCATCCACCTCGGATTATGTTGAGACCTTTGTAGGCTCGCTTCAAAATGCTGTTCGGAGTTTCGGAGACTAGGCTACAGTAGAAATCAGTAGGGGCTGACACCATCCACCTGAGTGCTGATGAGCTCCAATTTTCGGGACCAGCTTCAGGGTTTGCTGAGGCCGACGTTGACGGCGGCAAATGAGATTCGAATGATGATGACAACTAACACCATTGACTTTGTGAAACTACGACTATGGAATTAAAGCAAGCAGAATCATCCCTTTCCGAAAACCCTTGGCTGCAAGAATCTGTAATCCTTAAACAACTTTGCTCGGTATTTTGGAAACACTGTCAAAACAAGAGATAGACTAATCCATTTATTCTTCCATTTACTTTAGAATGACATCCGCTGCCATGGGATTTTCGTACAGACACCTCACGAAATTCGCATCAGTTATTACATACTAATTAACTCCAACCCTTTGTTTCAAACAGAAACTCTTCGGCTGATGTATTATAACCTATCCGGCTATACTTCTACACAGCCCACCTTTGGCAAAGCTTGTTTTTCGCTTGCATTAACTAATAGGCAACATGTTCAAAATTCCTCCTCTGAAATCGATGCAGCTTAATTTCGACTTGCTGTAAACAGGTGCTATCGAGTACACACTACGGTAAGCTGATAAATCAACGTTTAACTGCATACCAACTAATCGGTCGGCTGCAATGGTTTTGTAATTGATTCTAACATTCCGAACTCACCTAATCTGCAATTAATCTTCTTCATGGACTGTGATTCTCATTGCAACGATGCAGACTTCGTAACGACTCGTTACATTTATAAATATTCGAGTCAACACTTCCAAAATGCACAGCATCTCGATGAACAATTGACAATGTGGAGCTGGAGGAGTAAGAAGTTACCACCCGTGTGGTGACCATTTGTCATTTTCATGTCAATGCATAGTAGCAGCGTATCATTCATGTAAAAAGTAACAAAACGGCATACAGATCTGAAGTCGACAAAAAATTGCTGCAGCTTACCAACGTATGATCGGTTCAAATAACTCATTTTGAAGAAAGTTATGCACTTAGAATATGACAGTGAAAAGCTGACGTATCAACTGGTTAAGTTTTCTAACGGTTCTACTCATTCTAATGATGGCTAACTTGGTTGTACTTCAAGAATCAAATTTCCCTGGGTTCACAAAAAAATATACGCTAAATGAGCGGCAAATATACGGTGCTTAATAGATGCGTTGGTGCTGATATTTATTGTTCGATGGCGCCATAGAAACCTTTATGGTTCTGTCGCCGGTAGGCAAATCTGCTATCTCGGGATGGAATTTCGTGGGAAATTATTTGATTTTGCTGCGTGGATCTTAAAATTTATAAAAACCGACCCCGGGACGTGTTTTTGTTGATCTTCTGGGATTGAAATCGGTGAAGTCAGCCCGGTCTATAAAATGCAGATAGTTTCATCCCGGGACCAGATGGAATACAAGAATAAATTTACACGATTTTTATCTATGGTTTTACTGACAATAGTAGCGCTACGGCAATATGCGCGGAAACTATCCATGCCCAAATTATCAAGAAAAAATCGAGGGCAAATTGTTAACAGTAGAGCTAGACGAACGGAACTTTTGGAACCATTGTGCCGGGAAAGACAATCACAACCAATATTGGTGTGCAATTCAAGTCAGACATCCAACCAGGTCACGTATGGAATCCCCGAAAGCAGTCGGCACGGTCGATGACACAGTGGTTGACATAAAATTAAACAGGCTTTTCAGCTTTCGCTGTGCGACACAAATCTAAATTTGGTCATCTAAAGAGCGGAATACAGATGAGTACTAGGAGGCTATATTCATAAGATTCGAGTATAATGGCTTTGACTTTAAAATTTGATGAAGAAGTAAATCGATTATCGAACATCTAGCTATTTAAAGAAAACCGAAGAATACATTCATGAAAAATGTTACTAAATACAAAACACCATCGTATGCGGGATGTACCCATTACTTTCATAATCACCTTTCAGTGACATCCGCCTTATAAATGGGTTATATTTTACAATGAATTCCTCACAGCTTCAAGGGTCTGGGGGAATCAATAAAAACTACGAGCCCGGTACCCGATACTGCGGAATGGTATGTAGAAATGCGTGACGTTACTGCTACTGCGCATGCTGTGACTGTGGTAATGTTATACTCTCTCTGTACGTGTCTTCCAATAAAGTGATGAAATGAATCTTTTGCGAGTATTTTTCTTTTGCTACCTCGGTGCTTACATGAACACAACCACAAGTAAGCCGCAACCAGGTAGTCCATGGTGCAGCATACTAGGATCGCATATGGTTGTTCTAACCGTCTACCAATGCCCAAACGTGAATCGGAAACAGGATTGCGTCCAGTTGCACCCTCAAATTCGAGCAATACAGGGCCCAGAAATCTACCGGCCCCATTCGTTTCAGGACAAACTGTCACTTGGTGTCGAGTTTCACAATTGGCACATGTGTACACTGCTTGTATTCCAAGAAAACAACACAAGACATATTTACGAAAAATATTAATATTAAGAGCCCTAATCCATCGCTTTATTCCAAACGTAAATGAACAATTTGTATGAGGAGAAATGTGATGACCGTTTAACGTTTCTTATCGGAATACACTTGCTAGTTCAACACACAAAATGGACTGGGTACTATAAAGCTGCTATGTAAACATTATTCACTTATTTGTACGTTCCACCAGTTTAACTTCTAAATTCATTTGGAAACTGCATAAGGATAGCGTAGCGTCTCGTTGGTGTCTGTTCTTCTGCAAGGAGTAGAAATTCACCTCACGTGCATTCCTGTCATGACAAAGATGTACCGGTCTTGCCGAAACACATGCAATATGCATCCTTTGAGCAATTTTCGCTCATGTAGGCAGCAGCAAGAGGAAGCGAATAATTAAACTATATTACTATTTGGCAAGAACTGTCGAATATCTTAGGTAATACGCTGCACGGTTTGGATGTATCTTTCGAGCGAACAGGTAAGGAATGCGGTAGACATTCCAATACGGCCACCGTATGTAAATCTTGACCTGGAGGACTTGATGTGAAAATTTCAATTTAAGTGAGTCTTTTTAGTATTGATGTCTTCGGCAAAACTTGAAGAAATGCAGCGCAATCGATTTGTACTTACATGCTCCAAACGGCCGCTTGCGGTTAGGACAAGATTAAACATGACAGACATCCACGTATATGCGTCAAAAGAAAGACGATGGCAGGTTCAACTTTTAAACAGTTCCCCTGGCATTCGAAAAGCCTTAAGTTCGTAAGCATTCGGGAACGAATTTCTAATCGCCCAACGATTATTATTTAGCCTAATATTCACAAACAAATCGAATAAGACATTTTACTCTCCGGCCTTGGCGTGGTAATTTTCAGTTTTTGTTAGCTCCTGTTAAAGCAACGGTCCTACCAGTGCTTATGAAGAGTTGCGATGATCGCTATTTTTATATATCTTCGTCGGTTATTTGTCCGTTTACAATAGGCTGATATGCTTCAATAAAAACTGACTTATATCCTTCAGAAGTAATCAAGGATTTTTTCAAAAGGCATTCCATTTTTTTCTTCTCGCCCTCGGTCGATCTTATTTCTCGATTCGCACCGAATTTGTTGGGTTTCAAACGCTGATGATTATGGCGTTCCTGAGATTGAAATATTCCGTCAATTCAGTTCACCTTCCCCTTTTCCAAGTCGTTCGTACCTGGAAGCGTTGAAGTTTCGCTCATCCTCCGAAGCGTTCCTAAGAAAGATTGTTTCAACGTGGTACTAACGAACGAATACGGGATGCTTCTTCACTCGGTTATCTGGGAACAGCTTTGACAGATAAATATCTTCTGCCACACCTGCCATGTATTTTTGTCAGTTAAGCATATTCTTCGTTTTTCTTGCAGGCTTGGAGATTTTAGCGTGTCACTCCAACTAGTCATCTAACCTGTTATTTCATGCGCCCTAATTTTGGTTTTACCGCTCTCAGTATTTTCCTGCAAAGTATAAGAGTTGAGAAATTATTGGCAGTGATTCCCGTCACCGTTCTTTCATCTCAGAAGATGTGAAACCCAATTCCACAAACGGCATCACGCATGAATTTTACGCCTGTCGGCCGCATTATGAGGCAAGCCTTTTGCACCGCTGGTGGTAGGATTGCGGCTTGACAGCAATGGTAAACTTATTCACGATTTCCGATTAAGGTACTTCCGCTGAATATTTGGAGGAAATGAAATGTTCCATAGAAATGCATCCTTAGAAATAAAATCGAGGTGTCCAGCAAACATATTTTCTGTAGATTTCTTGCTCAGAATAACTGTTATTTTGGTCAACGTTTGAAAAGTTCGTTTTCCGCGACTCTTTACAAACAGTGCACAGCTTGGAATTCTCGCGTTGTCATTATACCCGAATATTGATTATCCAGATTTAAACAAATTGCAATTCTACATTTACTTCATTCCGAATTAAAATAAAAATCAATACAAATTGTTTACAATGAACAGCTGTATCAATAGTAAACATGTATAACTTTTGTGAACCATTTACCTGTTTCGTGACTCAATTTATTTCTAGTCTACATTTTTCCCATTTTTTCTTTTGGATTGTTAGGCCAAATATTTGGGCAAATTCGCCTATATAAAACTATGAAGGGCCCCAGAAATTTTCCTTCTTTCTTCCTGGGTAAAGAGGATACAGATGCCATCAAACAAGCGCACCGAACAATCTCAACAAGGACTGTTCGGGACACAGAGAATAATGGGATTCTTTCTTTAATCGCGCAAATCATTACTTAAACACTCATAAGAAAACATCTGCAACGTCACAAACCCCATATCACGGATTGGAAACGTCCGTCGTTCCGATGTGATACTGATTAAAAATACAATAGGTTTCACAAAAGTATAATAGCATTAACATGGTGATATTCATTAGATAAAAATTAAACAACAACAAGCTGAATGGTTAATTTTCGTGTGCACACCAGTGTGAAACCGTCGGTGGTACCTGACAATCGCAAGTTGCATTTCCCGTCATTTTTCATGTCATCTTCAACAGAATACAGATATACAACTGTTTGTTTCTTATTTACAATTCAATCATGTAAACATCCAAAATCACGATATAGTAAATAACATTCGGTGGGTGCTGATTTATTTTTTGAGGAACTTTAGATATTTTCCATGACTCATTCGACGTTCTAGAAAATTCTCTCTATATATATATATTCTATGATATAATCTAGGGACAGGTGAATTCCAAGGACCTAGCTTCAATGCCTTTGGGGCCCACCTGAAGGGATTGAAGTAACAGACACCTGGATCTGAAGTATGAAATGCTACGGAACTGCATAAGAATCCAATAAGACAAGAGACTAGTCGGCCGAAGGACGTGAAACTGAATTCTTCCGCGAAATATTATGATTACTTATACGCAGACGGGCGTATTTGCTTATGCATTAATAACAATCTCAAAACCGAGATGAGACCATGAAACAATGATTTTATCAAGGGAGTAATGGCCAGGTTCGTATAGAGAAGAATGGAACTCCTAGCAGGAGTGTCAAGGAGCTAAGTGAGTTTGTTGTTAGCTCAGCATCCTTCTCTTTCGATTCTGAATCCATATTTGACCATTATTTTTCACGGGATTCTGATCGCTGAGATTCGCATTTCGGTTGTAAAGGCTTCGTCACCAGTCGTGGTGCTATTGTCAGTGCATGTGATGAGCATTTGTTGAGGTACCGCTCTATTTCTAGGGTAGCTATTGACTTTGAAGTTGAACTTATTCGGAGTTGTTAATCTGGAAGCTATGGGCCCGTTTTCCAGTTGATCTTCATTGGTTTGACATTTGACCTGAGAGGTTCGGTCCTTTTAGCTTGGTGCTGATGAGTGAACATGGTGTTAATCAGTCCCGTAGACAAATCCGTATAAGTGACTCCGATTTGTGGATATGATTAGGTATGATTTGAATTCCGGTTCATTCAGTTGGCTGATTTTCGAACTCTCATCTAAATGTTCACGTGATCCAATTCGATGCGTATATTGATTGAATTATTTGAAGGATACTAGGCTTCTAAAAATTCTTTGAGGGTCCCTAAATTGCTTTATCCAGGGTCTCAACATTATCCAGATTGAATTTGTATCCTTCTAGGTCCTCGTGGACAAATGAGAGACAGTGGGTTGCGTTTCCTTTGATCTTGTTTGTGTTCTTTTTCCCCGAGAAATCACTTTTTTCTCAGTTTGGCCAATATAGCAATTCTCGCAGTACTTGACGTTGTAAACAACGTTTGTTCTTTCTTCGTTTTCGATGTCTTATCAAACGTTGGGACGACCTATGAGCAACTCTGATTCCTCGAGGTCGGGGTAATCTGGTGGTTAATGCAGATCAACCCTTACGATCTAAACACCGAGCTCAGTGAACAGAACCCCGTGAAAAACCAACCAACCGAGCTGGAACCAATACATTTCGTTATAATCCACGGAGATTTGATCATTTTCTTACACAAAAACTGTTGCTATTATTCTTTTGTCTCCTTTTCGAACTATGTTCCTATTCCCTCTTAAACTTACAAACCTATGAGGATGATTCATCGACCGTTCTTTTCCGATTGTCAAACTATGCCAACCTGTTGACGACCTGGTAGAGTGACAAGGCATCCTAATTCGTTGTTCGTTTTTCCCCCTATAGTAAATTTTAGATTTGCTTGGGCTTTGTATAGCAAACTCAGCAGTTCATAAGGTTTTGCCAATGGGTTAGTTGCTGTTACTGTCGTAATGGGGTGCCTGGGAGCTGCTTACGAGAATTTCATAAGCCTTATTTTTAACTGAGTCCGAACGAACTTCGTCAAATGACACCACCGGTTGATGCCATTCTGAGCGTAAATTCACAAACATTCTAGCTGGTGCTTGGATGTTATTGCCTGTTTGGCTAGCGTACAATAAATTTCTTGAGGATTTATGGATCGCTTGGCTAAATGTGATTGCTTCCATTGGTTGAGCTTGACGGATTTCATTGATTTGTCTTTGAAAATTTGCTGGTGTAAATTTTTGGAAATGTGTGCCTAATACGTTCTGCAAATTTTCGCACTACGTATCTTTAATCGGCAATCCCTGGATATGGCCAGCACTAGTGGAAAAAATTTGTTAGTATCCAGCCACCAAAATTTCCTTCTCTTAGGCTTTTCGTGACCACCTGGTTTTGTTCGACTAGTTAATTTTGACCTCACATATACGGCTTTTGATTCGAAAATGCAAGAGCAAAAACGGAAAGCGTATTTCTCGCAGCTGTCACGCGTTTGGGCACCTGGGTGCCCAATCTGTTTTCATTTTCACCGCAGTTCTGTTTGTTGTCAATCATAAAATGGACTTTTTATTTG
Source organism: Fasciolopsis buskii (assembly GCA_008360955.1). Taxonomy (NCBI): domain Eukaryota; kingdom Metazoa; phylum Platyhelminthes; class Trematoda; order Plagiorchiida; family Fasciolidae; genus Fasciolopsis; species Fasciolopsis buskii. Next base: position 156,673 of record LUCM01001348.1, read on the forward strand.
AAATTTCCTCCTAATTCAACTTTATTTTCTTCCGATGGTGCTGAGTGCCAGAGCAAAATCGATGATTGTGTATGCATGTCACGGTCCCACTTGGTTATGTTTGCACGCAAATGATATCGCCTCGAACGTATATGAAACGTCTGCGAATCCAGTGATTGAAATCTCATGCTCACCATGGGCTTGACTATTTGCCCGCCCGTAACGCTGCCTCATGCTAGCCTTAAGTACATACCGAAAAACGGAGCGTTGCTGTCAAAAAGAATACGAATTTTGTACTTTCTCTTGAATTCCTTTCATTCGGTTTTCTTTCCGTGTACTCTACACCATTAAACTATCACCACGATGGATAATATGTGAAAGCTAATTTGGACGGGCTACCATTTAATCTTAAGTAAAATGTCTCAACAGTATGCAGTGAACTCATAGCAAACGACGGACATTGTGTTAAAACCGTCTAGATGAAAATATGTTTAGATCAGTAAATTTGATTCGCATACAGTCCGGACTAGAGTTTGGAAAATAAGTTTCTTTATATATTTCACACTCATTACAATCGCTTGTTTTCACGAATCCATTGCTATATAGGAAACGTTATGAGGAACGTTATGCCTTGGTATGACACATTCACTCATCAATTCCAAGTCCTGGCTTAATCGGATTACTTGTTAACCTGACAGACTAACGAGGTTCCTCCAATCTCGAATGATAATGGGGAAGCATTCACAGTCCAGCCCATCTGACTGGGTGATTCAAACTTTGGCCTTTAATATTTGGGCAAGCATTACGATTCCGCATGCAACGTCTATATTGTTCGGCTTTTTAAAATATGAGAAGTGAATAAGCCATGCTCACGTATTATTGGCACACGTAGCACTGCGTACTGCCACATCATTCTTTTATTCTTGCTACATAACAGTCCGATTATTGCGTGGAAAAAGTAACAATAGATTTGAGAATCCACACGGTGCTTTGAAAATTTACGGCTCATGTACAGTATTCGACACCAATAAAATGTTGCGAAATTTCAACACATTGACTCTAATCAAAATGGTCGCATTAGAGAAAAAGCAGGTGCTAAGTGTGTGCACCGAAAAACGTGATAAGTGTATTAGTTGAAATATCGCGCCTGAATTGACACTTCGTAAATCTTGGTTCGTGTTAATATTAAATCCTTATCTGCGGTAAACCGGTTTCCAAACACAAATTTATTGTCAAATTGTTAACATATCATTCAAATTAGTGTCAGTGATAGGAAATACTGACTTTAATTAGTCGTCGCAGCAGACCCAAACTTCGTACTTAATGAGATGCGATAAAATCTTTGTGCCAATTCGACATGACTCGAATAACTAATGTGGAACAAAGTTCGTGCTGTTTGTCAACAGTTTCGTATATGGTTAGGCTCTTGGTGGTTCCAACAGGTCTGAAAATATTGCTGTCAATCAATATATTTATGGCAGTCCGAAAATAAGATTTCGAGTCGGAATAATTATTTTGGTAAGAATAATCAAATGAAATGAATTGTTTGCTCGTACAGGTAATTTTGATACAGAATTAACAAGGAAACCGTTTCTTATCCACAAAGCAAGGCTTTCTGCTAAATAACCTCTAAAGATCTAAGAGCAACATGTTGGCTCTACGTGTGAAGCATTGCAAAACCCCTCACCTGTGCTCTCAGATGGAAGTTCGGTGTCGGTCTACGATGAAGGTATTTGGGTAAAGCGTAGCTATTGCACACTAACCTCGGATTCCAAAATACCGCCTCCGTGAGTGACTGCTGTCCAAAATCGCATTTTGGAATGTGCTAGCAATTCCGAAATTCCGTCCAAATCGTTCCAGTAAGAAAATGTCATTTCTTATTTTATCAGTCGAGTACTTTTGCTCCGAAAAATATGGGAATGCGTGCATTGCATCATCCCTTGCCAGTATCAATATCCTTATGTTTAATCCCAAATGCGTGCTGACCCATAAATTTCGGTCGATGCATACATTGTTCATGCCAGGGAAATTGTCATCCATTCTTACATATTATCGCAACTAAAACTAATGACCCTGATTCTATTGCTATACCACGAGTAGGTTCACGAGTATTATTTGTAAACAACAACGTAACTGTGCAGTACTCGGCCAAGTCGGAAATCTCAACCGATTGGAACTGTTTCAGTCGCTTATGATTACTAAGTTCAGAGTGCAGACGTGTGCGTTGCATCTTTTTATGTGATCGAAGTGACGTTCATTACCTGATCCATTGGCTGTTACTATTCCACATACGGTGTACAGTGCACTCACAGATCCATTTGTAGTGCGATTTTTGCCAAGAGTGGAACGGAATGTGAACTTGTTTCGTTCTGCCCTATTCTATTCGGAAACAACTCAACCAACTTCCTTAGCCATCCCTACGCTGCAGTAAGAGGCTGAATCTAGGAATGAACCGTAATCATGGCAAGCAAGCTCGATTTTCTACTGTAAGCCTACTGTTACCTTTCTCTACCAGGAAACTCAATCGTTTATTTAGTATGTACATGCATATGTTTGAGAAACAAGGAAGTTTGTAAAATTCATTTTCGTTGAAGTTCGTTAAATAGCACGGATTTGAAATAACTTGATATTGCTTCTGAAGAGGCGACGTTGACAGTAGAAGAATTAATAATATCCAACGTACCTTGGTTTTTCGTATGTTTCCATTACTGATAGAACAAAGATTATTCTTTGAGGCACACCATCGGTTTCACGCTTACTGCTGCTCAGCAGGTATTAGCACTTGGCATATTACTTGTGCAGTCTTTCGCTAGTTTCTCAAGGGGAATCACAAATGGATATACAACAAGTCCTGACTTAAGAGTTTACAAGTATGAAGATATATGAACATAAGAATACTCAGTACGTATACCGGCCAAGCGCCAGTAAACGTGAGGCCAGTTTCATTATTCCGCTGGGAACTTTATTCATGTATCCATATGCGGGACATTGTAGTGCTAACAGAAGTCCAAATGTTCAGACACTGTGGTCTCTTTCTAAAGATTAGCCTCGCCTAACCGACGAGGAAGACGTCCGGAAATCATTAAGCAATTCCTAGATGGAAGAGTTATCAATTCATATTTCGAATGAATCAGATGGAGTTCTCGTGAAAATTCGGAACAAATCGCCTATTGTTGCATACATTTGGTGTTCAGAATTTGTTTGAGATCTACTTGCTCTTTGAGGAGAAAATTTACCAAAATATCTTTTGTACATAAATACAAAGTGGTTAGGACTCTATTTTAATTTCGTCACGGATATGAAACGCAATAGCAACAGGGAAATCAGCCACGGAATCGTCTTCCGTATCCCGGCATATTCCTAGTGAATGCCAGCATGTATCAAAGCAGATATTGGCGAACAAACATGCAATCCTCGAGCAATAAACAAAACTCTAAAATCAGAATATTCTCTGGCCAATCTTATTGTTTGGACACACCTACAGTTCACTTATTATTTGCAGGCCCCGTTTTATTCGGCTTACTCATACCAAACAAGAATGGATTGCCGAAAATAAAGTGTGGACGATTGTGCATGACAAACTTCTTTTGATCAGTTCCGAAACAGTGGACTTGCGAAAAAAGTGTAAACTTCCGTCCATCTGTCTCGTTCACGTTGCTGCAAAATCATTCGTTCGTGGTTCTCGTGTTGTTTTCAGGCAAATGGTGTAAATGGTTCTCAAATGACACAGAAGCCTTAAAAGTGAAAACACTACATGATCTTCATCAAGTTTTCTTTGCCAGCTGGATGTGCCCATTCGATATTTCTAAAAGATGAATGTGTGTATTCACGATGATTAATCATACCATGCTAGGAAACACAACGCTTCGGATACATCATCTATTTCAACAGTAAACACAGTCTTATATCTGTAAACAAACATTGCCATTAATGTGGGAAACGTAATGTATACATATGTATAAGTGAGTAATTTTATTCTATTCAAAAAGGTAAAAATTTGAACCGCAAACTTCTACCAAACAAAAGAGCGTACGACCGGATCTGTTGGACTGTCATTCTCACCATTGCGGATCATTTGGGCACAATGGCCTGTAAAATAATTCTGGTTTCCATATTAAACAAGGTTCAAGTCAACTCCCTATTTATTACGAACTTTTAGTCAGTGCCATAGAGACTAATGTTATTCTGATCGGCCTGCATTTTTCTTGATTTCCAAATGAACACTATTTCAACCAAAAAGGGGGAAAGTGATAATTTGACAAAAGCGGACTGAAATGTGGTCATTTACGAGACTAGAAGGCTAAACAGTCAGGCTTTTTCAGTATGTCATTATAGATGCGGACCTTGGAAATGTTACTAGTCAATGCGAATGTATGGTGCACACATTTAAAAATTTGTATGTTGAAAAAGGACTCTCTGGGCTGCTACCTGGACTGCAACGTGAAGCAGATCGATGTCAGCTGAAATTGCACAGGCAGCTTAAAACTCAATATTTGCTATTTACTGACGTTGCTAGGGCAATGATCGAAAGTTGTTTGTCTTTGGGTGTACAAGGAAGACGTGTTTGTCGAAAACCAACGAAAGTTTCGCATGTGGGTGTAAAGTTTATTAAGGAAAATACCACACGGCAAATTACAACAGATAAACTCCTTGAAATATGACGAACCAGATGTCATTATGGTGAATGTTTCATTACGATTATTGTCTAAAAGTAAAGTTCAAATTCCGATTTAGTAAAATGATTGTTCCAAAAAATGACGTGACCAATATTTTTGAAATGATCACAAGGATCCCGTCAAATTAGAACTGCAGATTATGATTTATTTATATGCGAAGAAAGTTACAAGTGGACCCCTTGAGGAACTCACAAAAATCGATCAACAATGTGTCTTATTGCCGATAATATATCACATCCGCTTCGTCAAAATGCTCTCGGCATAACATTTTTTGCAGTGTCTTTGTTCACATGACAATTGTTCTTCGGCCTTTAACACATAATGCTATCTGAACTTCTATTTAATTATTCGCAGGGTGGGGCATTTAAGGAAAATTTACATGGCTGTTTTACCTTGACACCAATTTGTAATAAAGAAACAATGTTTAGCGCATAGTTTAAATAATGCAAATCAAATAAACAAGATAAGGTTTCAGGAGCAAGACATTACCAAGCATTTGGAGAAAACAATTTACAACTGTAATTGTGAATGATATAATGATAATAACAGCATCGTTGGTAGGTTTAATGCGCCAAAATTTCGACTACCGTAGGTAGTCTTTCTCAAGGAAAGTTCTACAATCAAATGTAAAAATTGCCCTGAGACAGACTACCCACGGTAGTCGAAACGTTGGTGCACTGCGTCTACCAACAACGCTGTGTTATTAACATTATATAATTCACAATTAATATCAATACATGGCGCGCTGATTTTTCGATACACTCCCTACATCATTTGGCTCTGATATTTACAAACTAATTTCCAATTGTATTCACGATTTTTTGTTGAAATACGTGACGCACATGATGAATGACGTCCTGTTTACCTTCAGATTGATTTAGTATTAACAATTCTAGGGAGTATTGTGTCGTCATATCCATTATTCTGATCAACGATCAACAACACTACTGTCATGTATCACTACCATAGATTATTTGACTGCAGGTAATGATGCAGAATGTTTGATTATTAAAGTGCTAACCGCAGAAAATGAATCCATATGATTTATTTTGATCTAATCAACGAACGTTTTATGTCTACTCAATTTGTCTGTTCTCTTTAATGTTAGCTGGGACGTGATTGGAGCGACTGCCTTTTGACGAGTCGAAGACAGAACAGACGATACATTCATTTTTGTGACATGTTAAAACACAAAGGATGCATTCAATCACAAAATGCCTTTGGCGCAAATAACAGTGATTGACCGTCTATACTTGTGCGCTGCATAAAGTAACTTATTGGAAAAACAGCTTGCAATGGGATAGATCTGGGAGCCTAAAAGTAACTTCAAGACCACTAACTCTCCATTTGTAGACAAAAAGTCCTAGGTCGTGGGATAAACGGAAGTAAGGAAGATTGTTCCAGGGCAACGAGGGCTTTTGTCTAGGCACTTAGAGGAAAATATTCTGCCCTAAACAGACGGGGTGTTAGCAAATAAGCAGCCAAATTGGTGTTCTGCCAATTTGGTAATTGCAAGGTCTAAAACAATTTCCGTCTTCCAGCTAGTTATGTCGACGTCAGTTGATTCTGATTCATTGAAGTACAAATCTTTACTGCAATCAACACAAAGATGCATTTCAATTTTTACCCTCCGAATGATCTATAACAATACATATTTCGGAGAAGAAAACGGACTCAACAACAGCCATCAGTAGTTATCCTGATCCATTTAGTGTTAAATGAAATGCTCCAACCTATGTCTGATTTCATAGTCTTGTGCGCTGAACACCCACAAGCTATACAAGCCCTCGAATCAGATAGCATTTTCCAGATGTAACTATCTTGCTGATTACCTCGTTACCAATAAGGGTGGGTTTGAATATCTTCCCTTTTCCCTACACCCATTAGTTTTTCACGCTCTAGGTATGTTTGAACGAACCCTGCCTGTCCCTGTCATAATTTGTGATAAAAAGGTGAAATCCAATTTAGATACTTCATAGTTAGAAAAGAGGGCGAAACTCCGGGACGTCACGGTGAACTGCATAATATGGGCAGCTTTGTTGCAAATTTTAACGTTTTTCGTTTCCTCGGGGATGTTTATTGCCGTTGGAAGTGCAGTATGAAAATGGCTTACATTAGTTTGGTTAATTTTATATCAAGTTGCTGACTGCTTTTTACGGGATACTTGAATTCGGATTCAGAATCCGTATTTCGTCTTAGTTCTCTCACCTGGATGGCTGTTAGCCTAAACAGCAGTCCAAGAATCCGCCCGCGTGTTTTGCAACTTGTCAATAACCTGTGTCGTATATCTGTTCATATGAGAAAACTCGTGAGGTTTCGTTTACTGTTTTTTATTCGTTCTTGCAAATGCACCGCTTCATTTGGCCACAAGTATATTTGGTCATTTTGAATCATTACCCAAGAACACAAAATCGCGCATTTTGGGAAATGTTACTTCGGTACCACATGTGAAATACCGGAGATCTTTGGTTTAAGCCTAGGTCCAAGCTATTATGCGATTCAGTCAGTTCTTCACATACATTCGCATTCTTCCCATAAACGATGTGAAATTCTTTAGCCCTTTCCGCGGATAAATGTGAAATATTGGCCAGGAAAACGAAGACAAAAATTAAAATTACTCCGGAAATTTTTCATTTCTGTTCGTTCGTAATTTAAGGGACATGTGATATGCTTTGGACAATTCCAGTCCGCATCCCATTGAGTTGCGATCCGTCACTGGAGCCTAGATACAAACAACAACACATGATATACTACTAACGTCGGGAAAATTAAGCAGTCAGGATGGAAACAGTAAAATATGTGGACGAAGTCAAAATTTCATTAATTGCTTGCCATACTACTGACTTAGACATTCGCTTACAAGCACGTGTCCGGTTCCGCGAGCGAAAGTTTTGACCATACGAATACTAATAGTCGCAACACGTAAGAAACTGCTAATCATTATCGAATTGTGCCTGTCAAACATTCATTTTGACGTTTTCTGAATACTCCAAGCTTGTCTAGCAACAAAACTTAGGAAAACAGTAACCGGAAAGCAATCCTTAGCATGCGTGGTGGTTAACCAAACTGACAGTTCCAAAAATTATTACTGATTCAGACACATGTAACAAGTGAATATTACCACTGGGTGATAACTGAATATTTCAACTGGAATATTGAAAATGACAACAAGTTTAATAAATTATTCTGAAAGATACTTTTATACACCGTTTCTGGTTATAACAAACGTTTGCATTTCTTTCAATCCCAGTCAGACATGAATAACAAGCTGGCTTGGATGTTAAACTGTTTTCGATACTCGAAAGTGGTTCCAACATGCCTTGTCTGATTCGGGCAAAAATCCCAAAAGCAAAATAACTAATGAGGCGATTCGTAGATGACCCCATCACTTTCGGAAACACTTAGATAAGGAAATGCGTATGGACTCAGTTTGATCAGAACCCTATTCGGGAAGTAACTCCCGCAAACTGTGACTACAAGTTTTTGCGTTCAACCATGAAAACCTCGAATCAATTTGTTGGCTTGCTGCGATTCAAGCGGACAAATTGCGTTCAACCATAACTGCAACAAGACACGAATCAATGGGATAAGTTTTGCTGCTTGGAGTACGCACAAATTCAGCGTCATTTTCAAACGTGAATTTGAATGTTTCTATAAAACTAACCGTAATCTGTTTTTGTTTATATTATGCTTTCAGCCAACTATTGCCAATTTGTAATATTCATTCACGCAAAAATTCAAAGTTCATAACGGATAAGAGCTCCACAGCACTATCCCTCACAAATATCACTAAATCCTGTATTGATAAGCTGTTAAACAATGCACACTCACGATTCTCCATAAATGCAGAGACTACTCGTTTGTGAAGACAGGTGAGCCGATGTCATCTCGCTTGGCGGGTCTAGAGTGTGGGATGCCATCAGTTTTAATGGATTTTCCATTACCTAGAGAAAATAGCACTTGGTTTAATTTGTTAGGCACAGTGAAGCTGAGGGTCATTCGATTGGAGTTTGATATTTTTTCGTTCTTACCAAGCATATATTACCTGTCCACGGATGCAAAGGATAGCCGGTCGTGAAATTCGGATCGACATCACACGCCCCGTTAATTTTAGTACTAGGGGACAACAGCAGTCACCAAAAACATATGGTAATGTTTGGGTGATTTTGCTACTCGAAACCGTTGTACGAAGGGAAACAACGCGATGCCAAATGCGAGTATGACGTCAGCACTAAACTGGTTTACGTGTGTACCACAAAACACCCAAAGAAGTTGTTGTATCAGAAAACGAAATTTGTAAACCCGGATGCGTGTCTTCGTTGTGCACAAGCCTGAAACCGATTGGGGCAAAACAAAACGGGATGAAGAACAACAATTCATACACGACCTACCACAGGAGGCTAGTTGTAGTCAAAATTACAATAGATAAGTAGTTTAAATTGACCACTTCAGGTATGAATGCCAAAATGATGTGGTTTGCCGGATAGTTACCGCTTACCCACTGAATTCCGCAGCGATCTGCAACTGTTCTTTGCTTGCAAATACATTTGGTTTATTCATTCATTTTTTGATTGCCTAACGATATTTGCGTTCTGACGTTTTCACGCCGTCAGTGCAATCCCGACTGGATGGTGAATACATGCCTGTCAGTATCAGGTGGTAAAGCGGTAAGCATATGTGGTATCCATATCGTACTTTGTGCATGATACGGATGACTTGGATTGAAGTAGCATAGCATTGCGTGTCAAGTACTATACGGAATAAAGCAGATGCATGCGTCTAGTTTTGAACGAAAACTACCGTGTTCACGAATTCCATGTTTTACAAAATTTGTATTGCCAGTGAAATCTGACATAAAACTCAACGTCAGAGGCAACCACGGCAAATAGGACTCTTCTCAAAGCATCACACCCGTAACAAGCAGTTTCAAGAGGGCAAACACACCCGACGAAGAATTGTGGTCGCTCACGTACCTCAGACGACTTTGACAAAAGCTTAGCAAGTGGTGATGTTGAAGCTAGTACTTTATTATTCCACGTTTCACGTACTCGTTTTGCATGAGTAGTGCAACAACCAAGTAGTATTCCGGTTTGCGTGTATAACACTCATTTCGGGATACATATTAGTAATGCTCATATGGATCACCCAAATGGAATTCCAGTTTAATTCACCCACACACATGCACACACACAAGTCCAAATGGCAAACATCTTTGAACGTTGAAAAATGTGTGCCTTTGATTTGTTAAACAGCAGAATGGATTCTTCCCAAGGAATCATTGTAAAATCTCTGAGCTTAAGTTGCTTAATTATTCACCAAATTAGCAATCGAACGTGCAAGCAAAATGTCTTTAGAGCAAGATATGTGCACGGAATAATTCGTCACAGTGATCTTCTCTTCAAATCAGTTAAACAATCGCTTCTTGAAAACTTGAAACTATTGCAAAACAATATGAACCTTTCTAAGAACTTGCAGGCAATATTCGTTTTCAGCCGGTATTACCCCTTCGTGTGATATATGCTGGTCATGTACGTGCAAGCGAACAAAAACGAATTTCGAACAGTGTGAGTTCGGTTTAGGTTAACTCCGTTGGTTTCAACACCTTGCTGATGAAACACACAACGATAAAACTACATATACTTCGAACGAATGAATTCACTATGGTTTGATATAATCCGTCTATCACTAATGTGTCAACCACTTGCAGCTAATCTGAATCAGGTTCACGTTTTTACTAAGGAAATCCTTACGGGCCGCCAGAACTACTTGACTGCTTTTGAGTAGGCAGATGTCATTTGCCCTGTCATCTTCAGTCGAATGTCGCCCATTAAGCTCAGTGGAACACAAATGGAAGGCCTGGGTACGAGCTCGAGTTTCGGTTACCAATAATGCACCATCGGTAAGATCGAATAAATGAGAAACTTTTATCTGGTGCATTCTGATTGCGAAGTTGTCCAAATGATTGGAGGTCAGTATGTAGACAGGAAATTGCGAATAACGATCGGTCAGTAGCAAAACCATGATCATTTTGCAGAGAAATAAACAGGTTCATGACTTTTCCAAATTGATCACAATGAAAAATGACATTCATCTTATTTCTCTATGAAAATATGCATCACTAAGTTCAACTGCCTAAAGCTGTCCCAAGAAATTTAGTCGTTCGGACAGTGAATTAATTATTTGAAGCCAACATCTGAACATGTACGACATTACGAGTGGGTTTTGTAACACTTAAACATTCATGGCATGATTCAAACCTTCGATTGGTTGCTGGATGGCGAAAATAAGTACACGAAAGGTGTTTGTTTCGGCAATCCACAAATTGTTGTCAAATGCACTTTCGCCTTCTCGTGGACAGAAGTGCCTCTGAAATGACGAACAATGTGTGAATGAAAGGTTTCCACTTTCGATCGCAAAAGATCCCGTAGAAAGTGAATAGGAGGTCAAGTAGGTGACATCTGATGCTTTTCGCGGAAGCGTTTCATGACGCACGAGGAGATACGCAGATTTGTACCCTAAGCAGTTTGTCTTTGTCTCACAGAAATTCATGCAACGCGGATCGATACCTTTCGTACTCACGATTTTCTTACTAATGTAGGGTCTTTGTTGCTGAACACGAACGAGTTAAAATGTAAAATCATTGAGACTGACCATAAGGTAGTTTGATTACAAAGTATCGGGTAACTTTGAAATGTGAAACATGAAGGTCGATTTAGTTGTGTTTTATCTTGTCAAGTATTCGTACCTAGACTGTGATAATCTTACCGTATCTATTAAGTGCTTTAAAAAGAATAAGGCGATGCGACATCTATTGTAGCTTCCGCTTGTCAGTTAACAATCAGTTCAGCAATTTGTCTGGACCACATCAAACAATATGAGATTCTTCTCACTATGTATCGGAAGGTATGAAATATGTGCAAAACACATCTAACTGGGTGATTCATTGCATTCCCAACGGAGTTTAAATAGGATGTACCCTACCAGACCACCTGTTTTTAAATAATGAAACGTGACAAAGCAAATGCTTTCAAGGACGTTGATGTTAGCCGACCGGGTTGCAAACTCTCAAACGGGGTCATCATACACAGTAGCTGCATTGACGATGGAGATACCCTACTTTTAGATTCTACATAAGCCTAACCGACATGGGAAAAATTGCTTTCCTGTCGTCTTGAACCAAACATTAATCTAGTGTGTATTTGGATGTTCTGTAGCCCAAGATAAAAACAGTTATTTTAATGGGTAGTGAAGGGAAAATTTGACAGTGCCAGATCTGGTGCTGTTGGAATCAGATAAAATCATCGGCATCATCACAACCATAAATCTAGGGAATCGTCAGCTGTGTAAAGCATATCTGGACAATGAATGTCAGAAGACACAGCAACCCTGTTTATCATCCTCTCCCACAATGGTAACGGGCGTAGCCTTTAGAAGTTCACATATCTAGCCTGATGGCGCAAAACGAGTCTTCAGACTAGGCCCACGTTAACTGATGTACTATGTACCATTTATCTTTGATATACATGTCACGGTTTAGCTCAAATTTGCATCAGCTTTCATTCCAGTGACTCATCAACAATGACAACCTAAAGATCACCTTATGAAACTTAACCGACTTGGTTATGTATTGTGATAAGTAAAAATTTCCAAACTACGCCATCTTGATTTGCATTACTTTTCTTTACACGTAATGTGGATTCTGGCCCAAGGTAATGGCTACTCATCTTTGATATTGCGACATTTCATCTAAGGGGTTCACCAGCAAACAATCTGTAACTTACACGATCTGGAATTAGATTGCCTATTGCAACATACTAAACAACGTTTAGATGAGATATACAATTCATCACAAATTATTACCAAATATAGCGAATCGCATTTAGTAAAAATCGATCGTCCTCTTGAAAACCGGTCTCACTAAATTTGGTTTGCCTGGGAGTCTGTAGCTATTTAACACTCTTTATTCGCTTCAGAAAGGTTTATACTGCAATAAACGAATGTCGTAAGATGTGGCCCTCCAAACGAGATTAGTTTCTTTAAGGTTACATTTAATTCAACCAAACACGCCATCGTAAGCGCTGGAGCCTAGCAACAGTGAACAATGTGCTTTGATTGATATGAAAGTGTACAGAAATAGGACAGTAAGATTATTTTTAGGCAACACGTATTTGACATTTCAATAATTACGCAAAATGTCACGGATATTTGTACATTCACAACGAATATTGGATTCAGTGGTTGAATATCTGAACGTGGGCAGATTGCTATTTTCTCTAGTCACACTATACATGGGAGATAAAGACTGAAAAGGTTGCTAGATTTAGCACTGGGATATAAAAATGCCCCTTTTGCTTTAGATTTCAAAAAATCCACGATAATCGTCTCTTATATCTGTTGCTTTTCAGTGGATTGTGTAACTGACCACGTTTACCGACGCTGATTGCAAAATTTGCTGGCCAGTAACACAGGCATTTATTGATATTGTGTGTTCGGTTGTAAAAATGATATGAACAGTGTTCAGGATAATGTTGGTCTACACAAAGGCCAAATTCGTTTATTTTATGGTTTTCACATAGCACTGATTTTCTTACGTTCCACGTCGTTATACTTATAAGCAATTTAAATTTTAACTATTCCTTTGCTATGGACTTTTTGGAATGAAACGCACACTCCTACGTAGGACATTGGGAAAACTCGACCTTCATGGATTATCGATTCACATCGATTCGTCTGTTTGATCCTACTTTGTGTTATCCTATAGTTTTCTATGATGTGTTTCTTATCAAATGACATCGATCAAGCGAACATAGTGGGAACTTCATTTTGCGGAAATATTTTAAAGCCTTAGGATGCAGGGTCTGAGAAGAGTGCATTTAAGTCAAGGTCACCTTGGGTAGATATGACTACGACTTTTTATCCAACTTTTAAATAGTGACATTCTACATTAGGATGACCAGGATCAAAGCCGTGGCTGCCTCTGGAGGTAGTAGACTCTGGTAGGTAACATGAGCGGCGACATCGAAACAAAGTAAAATAGTGAAATTGAATCGTTTGGATGGATTGTGCAGCGAAATGCTTGCGTATACGCCTTCCAGTAGAAAGTCATGCGATCAAACCCGCTGGATTTCACTATTGAGGGTTCAACTCAAATCTGATGCTGCCCGGAAGCCAGGTGATCGGATCACCTGAGGTTATGCGCGACATTGAAGTCCGACGGAGAGATCAGTGAAACAAAATATGAAATGCTCTAAACAATACCAATGCTTTTGTGAATATTTTTCACGTGGTCGCAGAATTTCCGATGATTTTGGAACTTTTCATTTCGACCAATTTACTTCCCAATTCGAACTACGCGCACTACATAAGGGTGGATTAACCTGGTTACTTCCGAAATCAAACAACTGAAATGCTACTTCTTTATTGTTCCTTTCGCATGACTTTTATAAGTTCAAAACCTATTTCGAACCTCAATTAAATTGCCTACCTTAAAATGACGAAAAGAAAATTCCGATAACAGTCTAGCATGATTAACAGCAGTAATTTGTTTAAATGGACAAATTTTAGATACCGCGATCTTGCGATAACTTTATAAATACGGGCCAAAGTGGGAATTTTGCTAGCCATTGCTCCACAAAAAGGTTACGGGCTGAATCATCAGCATCACACTGTGTACGTTCAGTCCAAAACCATTCAATTGTTGTGGAAAGTAATGGTTTTGTATTCCAAAGAATACTGTTTTGGCTGAGGTATGTTAGGTTTGTTGTATGCTGCTGAGAATATATGGAAGGAAGTACCATTTGCAAAATAACTTCTCTCCTGATGTTCGACTGGTTGATGCCACTTTAGAATGCAAGGGAAAATAGTTCCATTGGTTCAGGCCAAACAACCTCCTAGAAAGATTGTCAAGTTTGTTACTGTAGAATTTGTCACAATTCAAGAACTTGGCTTTGCATATCACGTTTTTCCCTTTATTCTGGCGCTGTACTTTCGACTTCATTGGGAATTTCCCCAAATGTTAGCACATCCTACGTACCACTGTGATTCATTGTGTTTGAGAGAAATCTTGGGATTATTTCAGGTACGTTCTTTTATAAAATAAAGAAATATTTTTTATCTGTGCTGTTTAAACGATTATCTTGTACATCCTTATTCAGTTTTTATTAAATTCCTTCAATATTCTTTTTTGTCGAACAGCATGAAAAAAGACTACTTTCTCCCTAACCAGATGACTTCAGGAGTGTATCATGAAATCGATGGGTCATCTATTGGTTTTTATCGTGAATGATATAATGTTAACAACACAGCGTTGTTGGTAGAGCTAATGCGACAACCTTTCGACCACCGTGGGTAGTCTTTCTCAAGGCAAGTTCTTCTTGGTTACTTGGTTTTGATGGGATACATTGAATTTTGTTCCGAGTGAATCAAGTTTGGAGGAATGTCATTTTCTGCATGTTTGAGCAATTGTTCTGGAAGTTCAGTGTTTGGCTCGCATGTGTTGGTTTGCCATATATTGCTGTTTCCAATAGGACAACACGTCAGGGAACACTAGTTTCCCTCCTTTCTCCCATTCCATAGTGAGTTTGGTGTTTTTGAAGAGGTTACGTTTCGTCCAGCCAGCAACTGCTAATAACGAGTGTCATCAACATACCTTATCAAGTTTTGCCGGAGTCATACTAACGCAATATTTGTCAGAGATTACATCAAGAGTACAGCGAGAAATTTGGACATACGTGAACCCATCGTTGGTTCTTTAGTTTATTTTAACTTGTGTAGACAAAAGTCTAGTGCTGTGCATAACTTTTGTGCTCCCAAGTGTTTGCTTGAGTAATGTTCGTGTGGAAGTTTTCTGGTTATTTTCTTTGCAGGATGCAAATAAAAAAAATGATGTTGAAAGAAATAATCATCTCGTTTTTTCCATTGCTATGCAATTTAGTTTTTTTCAGGAACGGAGTGGTTTGACCCATGTATCAATGGTTTACGCCTATGCGCCTATGCAAATCTGTACACCGAAGTTCCAGGCAGAGACCGTGGATTTGACTGGGATATGTCTTCTTTGCGCACCTTCGGCATCCCGTACAATCGAACAGTGTTTGAGGATTCAGTTCTAATCTAATAACACTCCTCTTTCGTGATGGCTTGCATGTCATGGGATTTGTTTTACTTTACTTTTCCAGTTTTGCAGTTGGGCTAGCTTCGAGTAAGCTTTGGACGACCGTATCGTTAAGCCGATTTTATCCTCTCAGTATACTCGATATTGTCCAGAATGACCGTCATTCTACTTTTGTTAGCCAGTGGGACCTTTGTGCCTTTGTCTTTCTTCAGATTGTACATTGCCTTGCATTGTGCGTCAGAGGGGGTTTTGAATGAGTTTGTGCACGGCACGAGAAACTTAACCGGAAGAAATGCCGAAGTGTGAATGGCTTAGTCAACACTCCAGGCTTATAAGATCCGCAAACAATTATGAAATTTGGTTTGCATAGAAAATCGTCCTTGAATTTCCTTATTCACTTGTAAATCCCGTTTGAATTTTTATTGCGCCTATCAATGTGGAGTCAATATCACCCATTTTGCAAGGCAATCCAAGGAAACTAGCGCTGGGCAGTGTTGTTCGATTCTTATAAGATCTCCAGTTTAATAGTCATGTACTGAAACATGTCGTCAGTTCGTCCACAGGATATATAATCTTCTGTATAACATTTCGAATAGTACTATTAAGCCCGGTTCGTCAGGAGAGCTCATCGTTGGAGTGCATTTTATTCTAATTTAATACACATCGATGCGCGAATTCTACAAACCATGACATAACAATCCGTTGCCACTGCAAATGACAATTTCGCCCCGGGGCTGAAACCCTGGGTGCAATGATCGATGTCCATGGCAACGGTGCTCGAGCGCGAGAGAAACACGAGTCTCGTGATTCTAGACTCCTACGTTGACCGAAAGACCTGGGTTTTTGCGCTTCAGGAAACAGGCTGGAAGAGGAGTCGGTCAAAGCAATTATATTCACAAACGTCAACCAACGTGGAAAATTTCGGGGAACCAATTTATTCAGTTTTGTTTGTTCTTTTCTTTTTTTCCTCCTCATGTGAGCAATGATACTGGATGACATGTGAAACGTAAATTTATTAACGTATACTGATGCGTTAAAATGATTGAATTATAAATCCGGTCACCATGACGCAGATATCACTTGCCTCAATGTTACCAAACACGCAATTTATGATATCAACTACTAGTCCTACCGAGGACAAAGGTTGGGGCAAACAAAATCAGATGGCTGTAAGTTTCCAATTTTCACCGATTTGAACTCATTCTCAGTTTTGAGGGCTTACAACTGCGATCCTCATTGGTTTGATATCCCGGGGACTGGCCAATTAACCGTAACGTTTTTGATGATTTTATCGTTTTGACATTCAAAATTAATCAGTAGATTGTTAAAATGTCATACGCCGTCAGAAGGAGTTTCATTTTTGTAGCAGATACGTTAAAATGATCGGGATTAGAGTAAGGAATTACTGGTAAGAACTCATTTTGTTCGCCTGCGTAAAATGGATCCTATCGGATGGTGTACGACAAATTTTGAAATCGTTCCCTTGATGCGGCAATATTTGAACTGAGTAACAGATTTACAGAATCCCTGTACATAAATACAACAAACCATTGAAGCGGAATCGCCGAGTTCGAGAAAGCAAGATATTATGAGTAAATAAACATCAGTCGGTCGTACTAATATTACGTCATCTTCAATAGCTGAAGTCCAGTTAGGAATAGATTCCGTTAAGGGATTTTAAGATGCCAGTGAATTTCTGTCCGCTTTTACAAAAATTCAGACGAAGCAATTGTCTGTTATAATTCCCTTGCTTGGTGAATCCAATCTAGACAGTCCCAAATGTCTGATTACTTCTCAATGTATCTGCATATTTCAATAGCAAGTACATTGGAGGAACCAACAGAAGACTACCCACGAGGATTTCCGAACACATTCCAAAGAATACAGTACAGTTCAATCGCATGACACCTAGGTAGACTATGGCGGACTCGTTCATCTTAGGCAAACATTCCGGGTTGTAAGCTGTCAAAAACTCGTCCACCTAATACGGTTTGCAGAAGTAACTAGCATTCGTCGTCTTAAGCCTGATTTGTGCAAGCAAATGGAATTTTTAACCAATTTCTCTCTTCCTCAGTAAAGAGTGTGTATGTAGAAAGATTACTATCTTTGACATCTGTCCACGTGCCCAGTTGTCATGATTCGAGTGGCTTTTGTTCTTCATACTGATTTATCTTTTTCCATCCCTGTAGCCCTGTCATTCTACAGAAATAACACCTATGCGGATGTTCGTAAACAGTTGAGATAAAAATATGAAATAATCGAATTCAATTTATCCTACAATCGTACTGATTCTTTCATTCATGAGATATCTAAAGAGAACTGGATAAGTGAGATAAAGGTTTGTCTATTTTCGGACTCAGCTCGAAACGTAGCTGTCCAGAGTGTTGGACATAGTACATCCAAATTTGACGCAAATATAGGTTGTAGCTATTAGCTGGGGATTAATCACCACACCAATGCTTTCCAGAGTTCTTCAAACGTATACTTCAGTAAAATAATAAAAGGTGTTTGCCAATCCATATTCGTTACCGCACTTATCAAATTTTCGTTTGCTTTATTCCCTTCATGACACCCAAAGAGCGCTGATAGACAAAAACTGACCTTCAAGACAAAGTCGTTGCTCTTGTCTTCAAAAGCAAGGACTCTAACACTGTCGTGGTAACAGGTGATTTGAATGCACATGTTGGAAAACTCAGGGCTTCAGGAACGTGTACGAGTGAGTGCTGCGTCTTTTCCACTCAGCATACAAGTCCTTCGACCAGACCACTCCAAGTTTGTATAGCCAAAACAAATTCCCTGTCCAGCAATTTCTTTCGGTGCAATCAAGGTCGCACAGCGAAATGGCGCTCTAAGTAGATAGGTAGTTTGAATCAGATCGACCATGTAGCAGTAGGGTACCGTTGGTACCGTTTTGTCGAAAACTGTCGATCGTTCTGGTTCACGTACGTAGAATCTGACCTTGGGCCAGGTTTTACACGACTTTCTCCGTAATTCATTAGCCACGGATGCAAACCGCAAGCCCGGCTGGCCTCAGAACCTCTTTTTGATCCGGCTGTTGGCACCAATTAAGAAGAGCAGCTATCAGACGAACAAAAAATTAAATGGTCACTGGAATCAAGTCAGGTAGGCGATTCATCTGGCAGAATGTTTTACCTATGGCCCTGGACCTATCGTTCACCAAAAGCACTGATGGAAGAAAAACGCCAGCTCTGCAACTATAAGGATGTGAACAAGATGCGATAGCATGTACTGAATCTGGTAACAATATGCCTTAAAAAGATCATGAAAATTAGTGGGTTGAGGTATCCGAAGGAGTGGAATTAAGAGCTGCCTTCGGGTAACACTCAACGACGATTTAAGCAACACCTTTGGGTAATGCACTTTGATTAGTAGGACTATGTCCGATAGAAATTGAAAGTTCATTCATGACAAAGACTTGACCTATTGGGTTCAACACTTCAAGGAACAGCTCGGCTGACCGAGCGCTAGCCAAGTTACTCCGACGACCACAAACGAGAATCCTTGGAATGAGCCTGTTCACCCCCTAAAGGAAGTTGGAGTGAAGTCAAACGTTAAAATACTGAAAACGGGAAAATCAATTAGTCCCTACAAGGTCCCCACAACCTTTTTTCAAGTTGAGTGGAAAGGTTTTAGTGAATGCACTTACCAGCAGGCTTCATGATGGTTGGCAGCATGAGCGCCTTCCGTTATCGTGGGCTGAGGCACTGACGGTGTCCATCTTCAAAAAGGGTACGTGCATTAGTGTTAGCAACTATCGTAGGATATGTTCAGCTGCGACAGTTGCTAAGGCCTCAAGTTCAGGAACGCTGAGCGGTTAGCACCCGTTCACTAGAGTAACGTCCGCGAACAGCAAAGTGGATTTCGCCCAGGTTGCATCAACCCGAGTTACGCCACACACAACAGCCCAAACAATTGTAGTTTTTTTCTCGACTTAATAGGTGTGTTCGGCCCAGTGGACCGGGCAGAGCTATTCGCCGCTTTCAACCGGAAGCGCAAGCCGAAATAGTCAGTCGACCTCTTGCGAGCATTGTTTGCATACATGTGGGAGCTCTAGTCCATTCGAGACGACTAGCTGTGCCGAATATTTTGTTCCCACCCTTGTTCAACCTTGGAACCAAGGTGGTAACGGAGGCTTTTTTATGTTGTCTTCAGGATGATGGCTCCCACTTGGCAAACAGGGAGATCTATTACGATCCAGACTAAGCAGGAGACCTTGGATGCTTGTTCGAATTTACTGAACACTGGCAAAGTCAACAGACAGAAGTCAAGAGGACTGCAAATTGATTCGACATGTGGTTCGCTCATTCAAAGTGTAAAACTGGAAGAAATCAACACTGAATTAGCCTCAGTGTTGGGGAGAAAATAACGACCGTTGTCTATTTCATTTAACTTGCCAGCTGCCAGTTAAACGATGACAGCACGGCATTGGATCGAGGCATGCACTGGATTAGGTCAATCGTGGCGTCGGCCTGAAATTTCACCGAAGTGAAAAGGTTCAATGTTTTGCGCCACAGTGTCTCAGTTCTGCAGTAAGAATAAGATGCGGAGTACGCGCGGCGAAGATTGCTGTCACCTGGAAGCTTTTCATTACCTTCAAATACGTAGGGCTGAACCGAATCACCGCATGAATAATGTAGGGAATAGGAATCGAATACCAGGTGTTGGTTCTGATAACCTTTTATCTCAGCTTATGAAGCTTCAAACACTTTGTTGGTTGAATCTCGGTGTGCGCATGGCTAACAGCCGTCTGCTGTACCGAACCATCTTTTCCGTTTGTCAGAGGGGAATGCAGGGATCCACATGAAGTTCAGTGGACAACATGACACAGTGGAATGGCAAGATATATATTCAATGAAGTTAGGTAAGGTAGATGTCTTGCGTTGTTACTTGGGGGCCAAAGGACCCGTCAACCAGGTGACCGGATGCATTGAAGGATATGCCACCGAACCGTGAGCAATAACAATCGTATTTTCATTTTCTACCAAATCAGTTTGATTAATATAAAAGCGTCTTTATAGGTGCATTGTTTCTATGTATCGTTTAATGCAGCATTCAGCCTTTACCGTTCATGTAGAACTACTCCCCGCTTTGTTCGTCCTTTCTAATGTGAACTTTCAACTCCGGGATAGTGACGATGATGGTGTGCACACGGCACATAAGTGCATGCATAATTTTCTTCTTTGTCTAAATCAGGGCCATTTTCAACATCGACATGTTAACGGGGTTTCCAAAATTTACAAAATTCAGCGGATTTAACGGTAATTCTGCATGATTCTCTCCGTGATAGACAGCCTGGAACTGGGATGTCTAATGGCTTCTTGCCAAAGGGAGAATTAGTAGATCCGAGACTGCAAGACGTTTCCCTGGGCTAAATGTATAAACAACGAAGGGTGATTAATTGCACAGACAGGTGAATCTGATTTAGTTTAGTGCAACTACTTTCTGTAGTTTTCCATACAAGAATGACACAAATCTAGCTACTTGAAATCAGAAACGCATTTGGCTTTTCGGTGTAGCCGTGAAAAAAATTAAAAGTGCATAAACAAATAGAGCCAATGAAATCGTTTGTTTGTTCACATGAAAGGACAGTTTTGATGTGCATAATATATGCCATCAATATCACCGAATTAACCCATGCAATTTACTGGATTGGAGATTCACTTAAGCATTGAACATGTAGAAGTCGTCGGCCGGAGCCGAAATCGAACCTGCGAACTCCTGCTTACCAATCAGGTGACTAATCGCTGAGTCACAGTGGACTAGGCTCCCGAACGTATATTATGTAGTTGAATATCCAGTGTTACTCGATCCGCTGGGTCCAATGGCAGAGCTATTCATGCTATCTGCCTGAACTCTGATTGTAAGTTTTGAGTGTAGAGTATCAATAATTCCCAAATATAATCAAGGATGTCCTTAGGAAGTTTTCACTAACAGGCCCAAATCACAATGCATCCTGTACGTCGCAAAAAGATTAGGTTAGTTGAAAGTGACCAGAAAAGAATAAATAAATAAAAATACGGAAAGAACTTCTATTATTATGGTCTGTATTCACCAAAAAACAAACACGATTTGTCATTCGTGAAAAGAACATTTTTCCACATTTAACATAAAAAACGATCGGAATGAGATAAGTTGCAATATTTATTGGCATCGAGGAGTGCGCATTTTTTCGAAATCTCTGTAACTTAGGGTAAATTTAACTGATCTACTTCGGCTACACGTGAAAAAGACCAAAATCAGTCAAGCACCCAAGACCGGGGCTTTTTGATGTTATCAACGTGGATTTCCGACTTGCATCTTGATGTTGCACCTTTCAAAATGGAGAAGAAGTACGATAATTAGAAATAATTTCGGTTTTCCCGCAAACTAGTTTTTCAGTTGGCAACTAAATATTATGGTCGCTATTCGGTTAGCCTTAAATCCCCTCGGATAAGTATGCGTCCGGTTAGATTTTTATCAAAAGTCAAATAACACACAATTTATGCTACACAAACGTGCGGATTACATTTTTCAATAGTTAGCATATTAAGGGGCATTGCGAAAATTGTTACGATTCCAATTGCTGTTGGATTGTCATTTTGCGACTGTCAATACTCGGTGTTAGGATGATAATCGTTCAAGGGTCAACAAAAAACAACACCGACTTGCTTCATCAACTCTCCTTTCAATGAACTTTACAAATTAGCCAATGCATTTGAATTTTGTAAAAATTAAATCTATTCTCAACAACTAGAAAGGGAATTTAAATGTACAGCACAAACTGCATTAGGAGGACTCACGAATCAAGAAGAACCAAGCGCTTTGTAGTGGCCTACTGAAAGTTCAGTGAAAAACAAAGTCTACTGTGAAATGTTTCGTTTCGTACCATCGTGGTCCACTACAACTCACCATTTGAACGCCAATCAAAGGACGAAAAATGCTTCTTCTTGCTCAACTATTAGGGACCAGTGACTGTTTACGTAAAATTCAGCCATACACCAGACATATTCATCGATATGAGTATATTTTGATGGGAACTCTATAGTTCCACATTTGTAAATTGAAATGCATGCAGACTCGTATTCCTTTCCACATATTGTTTAATATTTCTGACAACGCATTGGTGATGATGGTGAAATGGAACGAAAAATAAATTACACAAACCTTGATAGTCAAGGTTGACAGGATACCCTAGTTTATATCTTACGAGTACGAGATCACTCTTCTAATCATGCGCCATTAGTTTTGGAGAAAATAATCGAATCGACCGTTCTGAATTGCGACAATAACTTAATTCTAGAAAATAAATTTTTCGAATTGACTCTCAGAAGTACTTTCGCTAAATAAAATTTCTGTCGGTGAAAGCAACTTGGAATTGATCCGACTGACCAAGAGGCCTCTACCGATTCATAACGCGAACTGCCTGAGAAAACGCATACTCCAATTCCGTTTTCTATATAATAAATTGGGAAAAATGTTCACATGATTTACTGTTTTATGCCCTCTGGTGGATCAAAAAAAGGATCACCGATTCAACAGGAAACCCTTGGAAAATCACATATAGAGATAAAACAAGCAGACACTAATTTTCTATTGCATAGCGAGTGTGAGACCCCGGCAGGCATCTTTTCATTGCAGTATTTGAGAATCTTAAGTTGTATTGTGTTCGCATGTTCTCACATTCGGATTTGTGCGTGTCATACAGGGACCTCACTATACAAGTACACTTGCTAGCTGCTTACGGGGCTGGTACGGGTAGTACATAACAAATAACGAACGTTTACTCTTGGGAAAGTATTTTTGTTATCAAGTTTGTCATTCAAACCTGAGATTTATCAGCATTTGGAAATCGCCAATTAGTTTGTTGAATCATAGAATCGGTTGAGATACCGGGCAAACGTGGACGTCTGCTGAGTAAGCAGCTCATGTGGCCTCTTTAATTATAATGAATACAGACTTTATGATTGCAGCTAGGAGTAATTCGTTAGAAATTCTCAACTTAAAAAAATTAACATAAGTCTAAGTTTACCCCACGGAGGTCTCAGTATATGAAAGTAATAAGGAAGACATTTTGGAAGATGTCACCCCGTGGCGCAGTTCCACAGGTCCGAAGTGTTCCGAAGTTACAGCCTTCCGTTACCACTAGTAGCTTTACATTTTGCAACACATGCCTAAACAAAGATGTTGAACTAATTACTTGATCCTTTTTTTTTCATTTTGCACCTAAAAGTTTTGTGTATAAGTTTTAAACAAAATGTATGGTCGAAATTTCACTCCGCGAACTTGCATCTCTCCATTCAGCCAACTGTTGTTTTTACTTCTTCGTTTGTTTTTCTATATGGGATTTCCCTCTTTCAAAGGTTAGGCATATAATGCCTTATTCTAGTAGACAAAAAGCGGATGACGGAAATAATGGCTTTTGTACTTGTGTCTTCGCGTTTCACCGTAACTTCCAAAAACAATGGTTTCAGTACCACGGTTGGTACCTGGACGGACGGACCGAAATGTTCGTGAAAATCCAGCATTATTTGTGTTCTCTGTATATGCCTGGAACAGCAAGTGCACTCGTTGATGGTACCTATTTGCCTACGGCACACATTTCCTGGTTTGCCGGTATCGTATCTAAAGTGCACATTTATCAGGAAAATCGAAATTTTGAAGTAGGGAAAATTCGCTGGGTCACTTTGGATGCGACAGGTCTCTATCGGACAAAAGCAAATGAGAACAAACCGCAACATGTAACTGAAATCTGATAGTTATAAACCTAACTCAAACAGTTCTATTATGGCGGTTTTCAAATGCAGCAAGCTTACACAAAATGCTGTTTTAATGTTTAGTATGAATCTACTTGCGTCAATTTATGAATTAATAATTTTTGCCCTAGCATCAGAAATCATGCGATTTCCCCTTTTGAGCGATATGGCACACACCGAGGGAATCATCATATCGCAAATGTCAAACTGGTTTTCAGTCATTTCGAAATGTGATCATCATTTCTCCTACATTTTTCTGTTTTTGTGGCTTTAGCTAACGTTTCACCACCATTTTATTAAGGTAGAAAACACTAGTGATAGACCCACCGGTTGCCATTGCATTGGGACTTGGTTTCAAAAGCTTCTGAGGGTTTCGCTCATAAATGACGGTGACATTTGTTTTCTCTGACACAGGCAGTTTGACAGACACTGACTTGAAAATAACCCATAAAACTCCTTCGACTGCTGCAGGTAGTAAAGGCAGTGCACGCCAAATCATTATCCTACTGCGATAAAACTTATCGTTCTCTTGCTCACGCAAGGAACTTCTCAGATGAGAGAATTTTTACTCTTCTTCCCCCATCTCACCACGAATTAAACGTGAAAGCGAACCGATCTCGGATGAATGGCAAGAGCAAAAACATATCTGCAACACGCAAGCAAACTTTTCAGTTTTCGAGAGATCTGAAAATCATAAATACACCAGAAGATGGTGAGCATGGAGAATTTTTTCAAACCGTGTGTGTACCATATGCGAACGAGCCGAAGAAATGATCAGCAAAGTTAGCATCATCACATTGTTACCAGTTGCACTGCACGTCTTCTTCACTCGTAATGTGGATTGCATCCTGGCGGTATTTTACCCACGAACGACGAACATTGGATTGATTTCTACCATTATGAAATTGGCGATTTACGATTCCTCGCATTTCTGATGTAACTGGAATCATCGGCAATTGTTTCGCATTGGTTTTAGGCGCGTAGGCTATGGCGACTTTGAAACCTGTTTTGAGAAATTTTAACCCAAGATAGTCCAGACGTTGGAGAATTATATCTACCAACAAAACTGTTTTATTAACATTATATCATTCACAATATAAATCTGCTGCATATGTTTCTTTCCGCATGATGTGGCAAAAACCGTAATAGGAAGCTAACTGTAATAAAACGAGAAAAAAATTGAGAGTATTTAGTACCGAGTGCAATCGTTAGACTTGCTGGTTGCTTATGTCCAGCTAGGGACAATCCACATTTTTAGAATACATAATTTACAAGCACTCGCGACCGACAATCATCAAAGAGCTTCGACGTTGCTAGTCGGAATTCAGATCTATTCTGTAGTTAATAATTTATATATCGATAAATAATTGATAAACAAATAAACCTTAGTAGAAACGAAAGTGTAACAAACAATAACACGAGTGCATTTTATTCACCCAAGAGGACAGCAATGATTTGCGCTGGTTTGGGCAATAATAAATAGGTAAACATGCTTTTTAGGTATGCGATACACATATTCTTCTTTGGTATGAGGTAAATTTGTGAGGGTACTGTTCACAAAATACAGTCATGCTAGTTGAAAAAAAGTGTCTCCAGTTCCTGATCGTACTCTTTAGCAGAACTACTGTTTACTGTCTCCTGTCTTATTTGACAGGTTTGCGAAGAACTTGCCGAAGACAAGATAATAATATTACTTATTCAAACTACACATTCTAATCTGAGCTAGAGACCAATTTTCGGGAATTTCTAGTTTACACAGAAGAATGTCAGTGTAAGCTTCACAAGTTAGGATCAAAGAACAAATCCTCCAGTCGAAACAAGAGGCCACCTGACAGTCGAATCAACCGTAACACGTCGATCACAGTTTTCAGTTGTTCCTCAGATTTAACCTAATATATATTTGTTCTTTTTTTCTTTGGGTGGTTATATTTAGAAAAGCATCATCTGAAAATGTGAACAGGAAAATGATCAGTTTACACTTCGTCTTTGTCATCTTTTAGGGGTTGTCGTTATTGTTTTCTTTAGATGTTTCATTTGGACCAACTTCCTTTCAAGACGTAGATCAGTATGCCCAAGTGCGAGCGCCCGGACTGATTTGTTTTCGAAATAGAAAATACCGTCATATGATTACATGGCCGAAATTCCGGGCATTCAGAAGACCAGCTCAGTTGGAGCTGATCATGGCTGACAAGTCTCTTTTTAGCATACCGTAGGAGATATTTTGCGGACAACAAACCAAAACACACTAGCGATACAGCCAATTTGAACTGATTAAATGCGATACCCCTAAGTTTTTTTCATAAATGTCTCTATTCGTAGTTACCGAGCATGGGAAAAGGTTGCCACAGTTCCACGAACACTCCGATTTGACATATATTATCATTTCAAAACATTCTCCGGTATAGGTAATGCCGGGTTTTACTCAGGGGATTCTGATGCATACGCAATACGCAATGTGCACTCCAATGGTTGGGCAAATTGGCTCTGTCGAGATGCTGTACTCATCAACAGTTGATTTTCTAACCCGCAGCTACCACAATCGCCGCTGGCAGTTTCAACGACGGAATCATTTCATCCCGATAAATATATACACACACACGGTAGCGTGATGCAGACTGTTGTATAACTCAGAAAAGAATGAGCACTTGTGCTCGCGTGTCGACCCTTATGTCGTTGATTGGCCCCGTAAACTATTTGTCATCACCTATCATAGCCCACTCTAAAAAGTTAAAAAGCAGTCAGACGGGAGCCAAAATTCCTTCATTAGATCAAACAACTAACTAATATTGGCTTTTTCTAGTCAGTACTCGTGGATCCGTTATTCAATAACCTTATGATGCAGTATTCCTGGCTCAGTTAATGGATTGAATTATCCGGTACTTTATCATCCCAGTCGTATTGATCTGTGATCAGGATAATGGGTGCAACGATTCATATTGCATTACTGCCATATGCATATACATATGCATATATATATATATGTATATATACATATACATCCAGTTTATACTTGACTGCCAAAATTTCACCCACAATCAGGTGGTCACTACAGTTCATCTGAATTTCAAGTTCTTGAGAATATGCTTGCAATCTTTCAGCAAACAATCCTCGATTAATATTCACACACTGATCCAGTACTAGCATCTCCTAGGTTGTGATTTCACTAGATAGCATACTGTCCTCTTACAAAATTATCTTACATGTTGACCGTGAGGGACTTTAATGAACTAAAGAAAACAAATTGTTGATCAGTGATCAAAATCTTTTGCGCAAATTCCTATTTTTCATAACAACTATCAGCAAGAGACCTTTCAATTAAAAATATTCACAAATAACCACCAAATTACTATCTTTCCAATTTTAAGTAATTAGGTGAAATGTAATATAAATAGATCGTGTTTCCTCGGGATCGCCCAAACATAGATCTGTCGGTGCATTCAAACATGTTTTCAATTATTTCCCCCCGTTTTTTCCTGGGATCGTACATTACCGAAGCCTGCAATCTGATACACACTCTATTCAGTCAAATGTCCCGGCATCAGCCAAGAAATCGATATAAGATTGACAGTTCAGATTCAGTATCTTTACCCATAAATGAAGACGCAAAATTCTCACATCAGGTCAGTTTGACAACAAATCATCAATGCGTTTTTTAGCCTAACTATTCCGTCCACTTGCAAGATTTTGGTTTTTCTAACCGAAGAGTAGTGAGGACTACATTGGAAATTTTTGGAAACTCCAACGAATATTGAATCTCGTACTTTCTACCTTTAAAAATTTTGCGGAACACAATCCTTACAATGCTGTGCGTGCTTGCTGTTTGCATTTTTTTGCATGACAAGAACTTCGGCTCCAGCTTTTCGATAAACACCAACTGTCACTCTACGGATTTTAAAATCAAGTCACGTAGTTTTTAAGAAACCTGTTACGACTAACCATAGTCATCTATGTCATTTTTAAGGTGTGATCTTGTCATTTTGTCGTCCAGCTGACCACTGCTCGATATATCTCTCCTGCAATGATTTTACCCTAGGTTGTATTGAATAATATATCGGTGAGTGTTGAAAAGTACACTGATGGACCAGAGTACTATGCATAGAACATATCACAGTACTGCTTGTTTGATGGGGAGAAAACCATTAGGGTAGTTTGTTCGCGATTGCTTTTCGTGGCGTAAATTGTCACGCGGTGTATGCACATATGCATACGACGACTGAATTTGTATATATATATATATATGTATATACATCAGACTAGTTGACGATAACTTTACTATTGAAAGCATAGCAAAACAAATCATAACCTAGGTTCTCGAGATAGAATTTAAGCAAATAGTCCGAGTTGGAGCCGATATTTTTTGGTGAAATATAGTCACATTTAGATAACGATAATAATCACTGGATTTCTGGGTCTGAAAGCGGTACTCAACCATTGCATGTATACACTAGAACATCAGCATGGCCGAATCAGTTTTTACACTCGTTAATCCTGCACCAATGTACTCTAATTTTCATCGGTATTTCGCAGCATCATCTGCTCTATAGAAAAAAATTACTACGACTAACATTAAAATG
Organism: Fasciolopsis buskii; assembly: GCA_008360955.1. Taxonomy (NCBI): domain Eukaryota; kingdom Metazoa; phylum Platyhelminthes; class Trematoda; order Plagiorchiida; family Fasciolidae; genus Fasciolopsis; species Fasciolopsis buskii. The sequence continues at coordinate 185,765 of LUCM01001348.1, forward strand.
GTAAACTGAGCAACTATAACGATTAGAAGTGATTTTGGATGCAGGATCGCTAGTGACCTTGGAATTATTCCCTATTGTTTGCTTCCGGAAACTCATAGTCGCCAGTCCGATACTCCAACTGGATGCACACGAGCCAGACTACTGAGTAATCGTCCTATGATTTGCCATATCATTGACTAGCCACCTGGAACCATCCTCCCAGCTTCACCGATGTACGACGAGGCAGCTGTCCTGTGGGCCTGCGCGAATCATGACTCAACCACGCTGCCAGGACTTAGTGCCTTGCATATAATCGTTCGAGCCTTTAAAAAGTTGCAACACCCTGCACTACCAATACTAACAAGTCGATGATGCACAAACACCATATTTTTCAGCAAATGTTTGGTCCTATGCGGTCATGTTTTTGACCCTTCTAGCAACGGACCTCAATGCTACTCTTTAAACTCGACCCCACAATAGAGCTCAAAATGATTCAACCACTACCGGTCATATTCCGTGCACGTATACCACTGTATTTCAGTAGAATACTGCAGTGAGCACAATTTGTTAAAATTAAATCTTTACCGCCCTCGGGGTTTTCTTTTTTTCATTATCTTTATTTACTACTTTAGGAAGTAGGTTGCAACCAAAAACGTTGCCAAGTGAGGAGGCTAACCAACACCGGGGATTCGAACAGGCGACATTTGCTAAAATATCCTGACTTTATCGTCTCAACTATGCCCAGTCATGATGCTGCGAATCCAAAGACTGTTTTTAATCTACTTGTATTCATATAATAAAATTAACTATTTATCTTTCATTCACCCTTTAACGTTATAATTATCTGGGAAAGTGCAAGCAATTACATTTGTTGGCAGCCATGTCATATTAGTCGCAAAAAAATGAACCACACACTGGTCAGTAGTTTGTGTCACTGTCATATCTTTTCGACCAGCTCTAGCATATGCGGCCCACGAAAGTGTTGATGAGAGATTTGACCGTGCACATTTTCCCAAGTCTTCCGAACATGAGGTCTGAAATAAGATGAAGTTTGCCAAAGCAAGTCATATGTTCAGTCATATTGAGGTCCAGGATACGTAAATCAGAAATTGAATAAATCTCACCTTGAAGATTGAGGAAAACTCGGAGCAAAAACATAGTTGAGTGATATCAATTTTACGGACTAAATACCTCGTCGTACAAACCAAACAGGTCCGGTAGTCATTCATCTGAAGGTTCGTACCAAGGAAATAATTCGCGTCAGACGACAAATCAAGTTTCAGTCACTCGGTGGTTGCCAGCGAGCTGTATCAAGCTAGTTATTCCCTAATGAGCGGGTTGAAAGATCCTGAAACCTGTAATAAACCAAATAATGGTAGATATAGAGTTAGCTGGGTTAAATGTGGTTTCAAACGAAATGATATTCTGTGAACGAATTCGCCTTTACGTGAATTGCCTTGTTAGGCCGCAGGTGTGTATCTTACGGATCAGAAAAATACGTTCAATGCATCACCCAAGATAGACAAAAAATAACTACCATGCAGCAAAGTGAGTTTGTAAAGATGTCCGCGAAATTACCCTGTCGGACACGGGTTTTTCAGGAGAATTTTTCCTTCGCTATTTTTCTGCGTTTGTTCAATCCAAGGGCTATAATGTGTTTCACGAATATTCTCAAAGTGTTTCATTTATCTTTCTCAGACAAAGGTAGTCTATTAGGGATTTCATCTGGTATTAACTTCTTGATTTCGTTAGGGTGTCATTCGATTTCCTTGATGATTTACTCGCTGTAAAACAGAGTAGTACAATCCCCATCACGTGGAGTAGTGTGAAAAATGAAAACTCAACAGAATGGGCAAAAGTTTCCGAAAGAAGACGACGGTCACTCGCCAGTTGCCAGGCACGTATACCTAATTACCAGCACTTATGACAAAACAGGTTGTGTGATTCAAAAAAATATTCATCCGCCCATGTGCAAGACATACTAGTTTCTATGAAATCTCCTATTTTCTTTCCGGTGGCTAGCAGTGCTCAACGGAGAAAACTCCTGAAACGAATTACCTTGTTGTCCTCATGAGGTTTTATCATACATGCGCGCGCCCAACAACCTAAATTAGATTACCTTAGTCCGTATATAAAAACTAACTGCCCGAAACATTCCAAGAACCTATTTGTTGATTTTTCTCTAATGCCCATTAGCAATCTGAAGTTATGCTTGCATAGTTTGCGGCATTCCTAAATAAAAAAAACAAGTGCTAAATTATTTCCACACTGACGCCCATAAAAATGAATATAAAGAAGCGACTCCGGATTCTTTATGACCATGCATTTATGTCCAGCTTGGATCATGCACAACACATCTGGATTGTAATTGCTAACTTCTCATAACGTTTTACAAAATAGTACGTATATCGGTACATGAATACATCAAGGATGACCGAGTGGTAGACAATCTCAGCAAATCATTTACCGTTACTCTTTTAGGTGGACCGTTTTCCTGAAATTCCCAAAACAAACCCAGCTGGTTCGTCTAGTTACGAGTGTGTTCTCTCGGTGATCCCGAATTCTAAGTTGACCTAATCAAGCCCTTTGGCTGAATAACATCAGGTAATTAACTGAAATATTGAAGCACGGGACCTACAGTTTGATAAAAAGCAACAAATCGGGCGGTTACGTCATTTGGAAGAAGTAGTTAGTAAGCTTGGCGTTTGTGGGCAGAGAGTCGGACTCCGATCGATCCGCACTTCATTTACCTGAGACTATATTAAATAAACAAGAGATGCCTGTAAAGCCTACGGATAGGCTAGCGATCTTCCAACTGAGTGCTGCACGAATGTTTAGTCAGTGTAAAATACGCCTTGCAATGCTACGACAATCGATGGAAGATGGTGGTGAGATGGACCTAAGATATCTGTGGACAACAGAACTTTAAGCTATTCGATATCTAAACAGATCAATCCAGTAATTCCAGTTGTGCTCAAATTGATCGGTGAAAGCTTGAATGACAAGGCCTAATAATTCGTATAATCCTAATACTAAGCCAAATTTTGTCAAATATTGCATGATGTTAGATACCAACAAATAAATTTTAACAGTCCGTCTTTTGCTTTTCACCCTCTGGTGTGAACAGTTCCCATTTTCGACCATTCACTGGTCATATCCTATTTAGTTATCTTTACCAGTCATATGATTGAGCAATTATTGAAATGTTCCGGGGCTCGATTCACGTGGTACTTACAGAACAGAGTAAATTGGCTTGCCATTCTATGTCTGGTAAACAGTCCTCTAAGAACGAGTTGAAGGAATCTGACTAAACGAATCCGTGTTATGTTCCTTGTATATATTGGGAGCCAACTGGATTGCATTGTTTAAAAAGCAATCACAAGTCTGATTGACTTCGTCCAGTCCATTATTCAATATCAAATGATGCGACAGTTAATTTCACAGAAACACATTTCGCTTTCTAAGTATAACAAACAGCGGGTGATAGTAGATGCCAAATGTGAATGATTTACTGAATCACTGTTACCTCGACATATGTACTGTATTCAACATAATCTGGCCCTTGCATCGGTCCCGGCTGATAGGGAAATAAGCTGTTGGTATTCATCCCATCTCGACTTGAAGAACAGATTTTTCTGTTGATTGATTGATCCTTACGTTCGTTCGCAGGTGGTGCGTTAGTCTGTCCAGTGAAACGCTTCAGTGACAATTATCCACACTCTTTGGGATTATGAGTTTGCACTTACCATACACGGATTTGGCAGAATGCATGAACATTAGTGCCAAGGGGACTACAACGCACAATGTCTAATGAGTTTGGGCCTCAAACTAGTAAAAATAAATAGACGAACACGAATCCAGTAATTCTTAATTTTATTATCTTTTGAAAATCCCCAAACATTCAGCTTCTTTGAGAGAAACTTTCACCTAAATGGATGCGGTTATTTGTTGCTTTATCTGATAGCAAATAAAGTTCTTCAATGGAAAATTTCTTCATATTTTGCATTGCTGACTAGACGCCTATCCGCACTTCTAAATAAACCCACCGACACGGCTACAGCTGGGGAAACCCCTGGCTTCCGCGCTGGCCCCACATAAGTTCCTGCGCTACGGGGGCGCGATCACCAAACTAACTCCAGCTTAACAGAGACAGGTGAACCCGCAGAAACAGGGTCGCTCAAACCTCCGTTAAGCAATCGCACACAACTTGAACAACCTTGACGAACCACCAGGAAAGCTCTGGTACCCCCGTAGGCTTTATTGGTCGCACAAAATCGGCCTGGTGGAACACACAACACCCTCGGCAACGGGCATGACCAAGACCCGGCAACTTCGCGATGTGGTCCGAACGCCGCAGCCATCCGCTCCCGGACCCGCCGCGCGCTCTCGCGTTGGCCCAAACAATGTCCATGGCGAAACTCCCAAACCTACGCGAGCCCCGGCCGCGCCTTTGTCCTAACCCGGATCTTTCACATCCACAGGCCAATAAGTGCCATTTGAACAGCTGTAGGTGAGGACAATCTTCCTCTTAGGTGCTTTGAGCGGCGGAGGAGGCTAACGAGGATGAAACACGCTGCAAGTATGGTTCACTGTCAAAACATTGGTTGTGGATCCGAATTGGATGAACTAATTATGTCCGGAAAAACCAAAGCAACAGAGTACAATGCAGAAAACGGTTAGACAGGCACATTTATAAGCTGAAGTAAATACGGTGGATTTTTGCTAAGGAGATGTTCTTTCTACGGAAAATCCTCAAACTGGTGTGCATTTGGCCGGGGGGGGGGGGGGTGAGGAAGCGCAAGATAGTGACAAACTAAAGGCGCTTGTCACGTTGTAACTGATGTGTGAATGAACCAGCGAGAACAGCGCGGCAGAGTCAATTGGCATTAAGGCGTACGTTACAACCGGTGTCCGTTGCATCCAGTTGCAGGTGTAGGGGGTCCGCACAAGAAAAAGGAATTCCAACAGATGAAGCAACTGTGCAATGCTCCAGGTTTGGGTAATGATCGCTAGGCATTGGCAGTTTAGCAAGTCAGTCGGAGATGCGAATCAAGGGGTGCCTATAAGAAGTAAAAGGCAAAGGAGGTACCCACAACTTTGTTTGGACACTGTAAAGTGGGTAGAAAATCGAATGTTCACATAGTCAATATGCTAGATGACTGTCTATTCTTATGTTGAATACGTTTGAACTTTTGACGTTCCTGCAGAGAAAAATTTGCGGAGAGGGGTCTGTCTTCACTACAAACTTGAAGAGGATAAAAGTCGGTGGGTTAGGATAGCCATTTGAAGGTATTCTTTTGCACCGTTCGATCAGATGCGCCTTCTTTAAAAAATTAGTTGTTATGGCCTCAGTGCCGTATGTATATAGTTGTCCTACATTGCTGACTATCATATCTCTCGTAATATAGTCGCGTAAGCCCTAAAAGACCTGATGATATCAGCAAGGAGCTCGTCTTTGCATTTCAGGAGTGACAGATCAGAAAACAAACGGGATTGAACCTATTCCGAGTGGTCTTCTGCGTGACCAAGAACATACGAACTGTCAAGTCACAAAAGTCATCATTGTTGAAAGAAAGGGGAAACAAAAGAAAAACATAATCAATCGACCGGGTGGAACCGGTCCTGGAAGTATAATGAAACTTTCGTCCACAAGGGAAATGCAGCTGCGTCCGTCTCACCGGTTGAAGTTATAGGTTTGTGGATAAACCTGCGCGTTCACCTTACACTGAAATCGCTTAAAGGTCGGCTAAAAGCCGAGTCTGGATTTGTTTCGTGTCTTCATTTGCGGTCTCGTATTAAACGAATGACGAAGTAAATCAGTACTCAGGAAGAGGGCAGCAGTTGACAGGTAGCTGCAATCGAGAATTGGTCGGTGGTAGGAGTTCGCGCGCGGTGAACTTTGACCATGCCAAAAGTAAAGGATCTTATCGCAGCAACAGCTATGGAAGCAGAATGCTGATTCATTAGTACCAGAGGGTTCTCAGTGGCATGGTGCAGATGTTATTGGCCCGCTGAAGAATGTTTACCAGATGTCTTCATGTGCAGGAGGCGATGTTATCCGAGGTCATATTCGTCTTGCTGAAAGATCAGGATTCCGTGATCACTCACTGACTTCGTACTGAGGGTGTTCCAACAAACGTTTCACAACAAGCAATATCTCGAGCGATTTCAAATAACAACCCATCAAACAGGAACACAAATCAAAGTAGGGACATTAGCAATCTGGAAGTGCCGTACATGAAAGGCAATAATGAAAAACCCAAGACGGATCGTAATCAAACAGCTGAATAACACGCAGTCGTTGACAGTGCAAGATCGATCACGAGGTGTAGATCCACAGAGGGACTGTGTATTGGCAACTTATCGTCTCCTTGCTAGGGTAATTATTATTTCATAGACAGGACATTAACACTAAGTGCAGGTCTAATATAGCTCCAACAGCTACTATAGTCTGTGAGAAATGAGTGAAAGATAGCTTCACGCGGGCATGAAATGCTCCAACCGGTCGCGTGACCCCAAATCCAGTGTTGTAGCATAGAAGCAAAATGCGCAAATAAAAGGGGCTATTGGCTTCCCAAAGACACAGTCATTTATTGGAAAGCGATGTTAAGACGACATGATGGGCCAGGATAACGAAAGACGATCGGTGGGCCTATATTACATACCGTCACCTACACCGTAAACAGGCCAGGGATCTCATCTTCGTGTCCGCTTCAGTCATCATGCGGAGGGGAAGCTGCGACGTCATTCGATCTTGTGACAGCAATTGGGCGGGGTATCACGAAAAACCAAGAGCAACAACCATAGACCGCCTACGGGGCTAGTAACATGAACAAACTCAGGCGGAGCCCTTGATATAATACATGTCTTATCGTATCATAAGATGTATGAGACCACTGGCGAACCATATTTAATCACAATGTGCTACAAAACGTGCATGCAAAACTTTATACTGTTACCTTTTGGGAGAAAGCCTTTGGTGACCACACGTCCAAGAAACCGCGTGTATGTCCAGCGGGACCAGGAAGGTAACGATAAACCCATTAAGTTATTAATTACACGTGGTGCTACACCATCCCATCTCCCGCGCAGTAGGTCCCAAAAGCGAGCCGAGAAACAAACGAATTCCTAATTGCGATTCGTGCAATCGCATGAAAAACAGCAGACCCCGGCAAACTTTAAAGAGAGACCTCAACTCCGAGGTCAAGTCATTAAAAAAATGGACACCAAGCCACTCATGTGTATGGGGAAAAGTGGTAGAAAATCAGGGAAGAACCTGATTTACCGCGGGCATTTCCCAAGCGACAAGTCATATCTGCAATTCCAAGACGGCTGGAAAAGCCTCGCTACAAGCCGTTTGGTAAAACGCTGCTGACGAGTATCTGTCCATTTTACTCAGATCATTCCAATCCAATATTGTTTGGAATCCATATAAGTCCAGTTGGAACCTAAAGGGGAAAACCGATGTCACTGAATGGTGATTACAAAGCCGCGTTCGAGTTGGCTTCTAAACCACGTATCACTAGTTTCTAATCGAAGCAAGAGTTGACCAACTATGCAGCCGGATTCGGGACCAATTCATTCGGAGGCCAACCGGTGCCTCAACCGAAAGAATTGGGTAGCATCTCACGTGTGCAGCGTTTTGGTGTCTTACACAGTCTAGTGTTATCTTCTCATCACATGGGATAGAACGTTCCTACTGCACCGCCATAGGCGGCGTGTCCCAGTCGGGGATAAAGTGGGCGTATTGGACCTGAAGGGCACGGTCCAAATTTTCAACCCACGGGCAACTGCTCCACTGGTAGCCCTTCGGGGAGCAAGTGGCTGTTCACTTCCGGACAAATGACGTGAGAATCTTTTCCTGATAAAAAGCGTAAATTTAAAAAAAACTGCATCTCGTTCTGTGCGAAGAATCAGACCTCGAAATCAAAGCGCACTTGGAAACAGGCCAAAACATTCTAGAATGTGCCATTCCGGATCTGTCAAAATAAGCTCCCAATGAACAATGCACGACGAGTCCAGCGGATGGGACCAAAACGCCACACTGAGCTCCCAAGTTGTTTGAACAATGACTGGTATCTCGTCTACCATGGCTAGCCAGCCCAGGGACAGG